>CALYCR020000398.1:0-18095 GCA_944470395.2 Schistosoma turkestanicum
CTTCTTCGACACTACGGGGTGCCTGAGAAAATAGTTAACATCATACGGAATTCTTATGATGGATTCAATTACAGAATCGCACACGAAAGACAGCAAACTGACTCTTTTGAATTGAAGACCGGTGTCAGGCAAGAATGCTTAATCTCACCCTTTCTCTTACTCCTGGTGATCGACTGGATCATGAATACGTCAACATCTGGAGGCAAGCACGGTATCAATTGGACAGTTAGGACGCAGCTGGACGATCTGGACTTCGCAGACGACCTGGCTCTTCTATCGCACACTCAACAACAAATGCAAGAGAAGACGACCAGTGTAGCAGCAGCCTCTGCAGCAGTAGGTCTCAAAATACATAATGGTAAAAGCGAAATTCTTTTATGCAACACAACATGCAATAAACAAATAACTGTTGATGGAAATGCCTTGGAGGACGTTAACACCCTTACATGTCTGTGCAGCATCATCGACGAGAAAGGTGGATCAGATGCAGATGTGAGGGCACGGATTGGCAAAGCAAGCGCTGCATTTCCACAATTGAAAAATATCTGGAACTCCAAACAACTTTCAGCCGAAACTGAAATCAGGATTTTCAATACAAATGTCGAGAGATTTCTTCTGTATGGAGCGGAAACTCGGCAAACTACCAAAGTTATCATCAAGAAGATACAAGTATTTATGGATATTTCTCTACGCAGAATACTTTGGATGATTTGCCTAGACACCATCAGCAACAACATCTATGGGAGAGAACAAACCAGATTCCAGTGGAGGAGGAAATCAGGAAGAAGCGGTGGAAGTTGGTAGGTCAAACGCTACGAAAAGCAACTACCTGCATCACGAGACAAGCCGTCTCATGAAACTCCCAAGAAAAACGGAAAAGATGAGGGCCAAGCAGTACGTTACGCCGAGAAATAGAGAAAGATATGAGAGGAATGAACGAAGATTGGACAGAACTGGAGAGAGAAGCCTAGGACAGAGTGGGTTGGAGAAAACTGGTTGTCGGCCTTAGCACCATTGGGGGTAACAGTCGTAAGTAAGTAAGTAAGTTTGTAGTTTGCGGGCAGTGGGGAAGAAAATTGCTGTCGCAACACATTAGTGAAAAAGACAGTTAGAGAGGAAGAAGGCCGAATAATTCGAAAACTACTAAATTTTTCCTTAATCCGCTTCAGAAAAGCCACACGTAAACACCTATTTATTTAGCAAGATAAAAACACACAAACTACTACAAAATACGGTAATGTATATTCGTACACAAGAGTGACAATGTTCCTACAATAAGCTTACGCAGCTTTTCACAGTGTCTGCATTTCCCTATCTACGTTATCTTCAATTATGTATCATTCATTTTTAGTCTGTTTATTTAAATCCTTGTAATATAACTTACATCTGTTGGACACTGTTCTATTCCACTCTAATAAAAATAATAATTCAAAAATTTGGAAACATTTATGATAAAATATATAAACTGTTAAACTGAATTTCTGTAAAAACAGATGCATTTATTAAAATGCAACAAGATTATTTCATAAAAGAGTTCTAGATTCAGTTAATTGATTTTCTATCCCGTGTAACAAAAAATAAACATTTTCTTATCACTAGGGGATAATTATAACATAATGGCTCACAGAAGATGTATCAAACATGGTGAAAGTGTGGCAAATAGGATCAAGTGGATGAATGTTAATAATGATAATACTGTCGATGATACTTTAAACATTCATCGTTGAATATAGTTAAATAAATTGAAACTGGAAAGAGAAGGCTGAGCTAGACAAAACTTTTAGACTGAAATGAACGATAATCAGAGAAAGAAACACGTCGTTTTGCTGGCTAATCATATCAAACAAATAAGGCACATGCAAAGTTAACATTCATGAAGTATGAAGGGGTGATTCCTACGAGAGAATCGTATAATTATGGGAGACACTGCTGTTCCGCTTTATTCTGTCCACTTTATTCCAATATTTGATAAACATAATAATGTTTTCATCATATTATCTGCCGAGACGTCGATTCACCCATTTTTGCGGTCAAGCGGTCAAGTGGTCAACCAATCGTGAAAAATTCATCAGTATTCCATAGCAGATGATACGTATGACACTCTTCTTACTTATTGATCGATCAGTCGCAATAAATAACTTACCAACTGCTTCTGAAATTTTCAAGTACATACGTTATTTTCACATTAGATTGCACAACAAAAATTCAATCATTATCAAGCACTCGAAAATTCGATAAGATATTTTTTGTCACCTATGACAATCTGCACAGTACTAACCACATAAAATCCGATAAACATATTTTCAATTTTCGAGTGGTATACGTTTCTGAAATGGTATATAATGCGATGGTATGTTGATGAGATATTTCATTGACTTTAAATAACTGGATAAAGATTTCCCTAATCACTTTGATGCGCCTCTTGTTGAAATTCACGTTATTATTCAAATACGCCAGCAGATTAGTTGTACGACCACAATTGTCAATTTCTCTCATATGATAATTCACAAAACTGAATACTGTTCACTGAGCAGCATGAAACCAGTTTCCTAAACACGTTGGTCATAAGGAATTAGCCTATCAGACAGTTATGTATACAATCTGAGAAATAATGCTTGATGGAACTCACGTCTTATATTGTACGAACACACTGTGGCAGTACCTTCATAGACATAAAATAATTGAAGTTATTGTTGAAATTTATATAATTGGAAGAGAATCGAACGCGAATCAGGAAATAAAGATAATCAAACATGAAAAAGTTTGTAATTTCTACGTTCTTAGAGTTGTAGTGCCTCCACATATATTCCAGTTCGCTTACATCTGACTAAGTTAAGCCCTTTCGATGAATTTATGTAACCAAGCCAATTGTATAGCAACAATTTATATGTATCATTCGTTCTTATTATTGTCTGGTTTGTATGAGCTCACATGATATGTCCCACTTGTCATTTGACCTTGTCAATCATTCGTCACTTTTATTCATGTGTGTGCACGCCTATTTTGCTTGTTATATGTGCCTTATTTTTTTCTGACAATATATTCATAGTCATGTTCTATATCTTTCAGTTGGCTCTCAGCCATCTCCAATTCGCTTTGCCCATTCGTTTGCATTGTAACCAAAGGAGCTGGCTTAAAAACCTTCTCCAGTTCACGTTGCTTAATTCGTTTTATTCACTGCTTCTCCGGTTCGCTTTGTGGTGTGTCCCGATTGAACGTATTCATCACTTTGTGTTCATCTTCTGATTTATCAACCATCAGACGCTATTTGGCAACGATTGTCTGAACAAGCTTAAGAAGATGCAGTAAGTCGACACACTACAGAGTTGTATTCAAATTTCAACCTTTAAAGTTCTGATCTTAATCACATTTTGCAGATGAAGTAAGGGGATTGAAATGATTGTTCCTCGTACGCCAGTGATCACACATTTTCAACTGAAAACTAATACTGTCCGACACAGCTGTGGTCAGTGAATTTTGGTTTCCTTTGTGAAACAATCTGACGCACATTTCTTCAGTGTCGAAAACAAAGGATAACACCACCCTCCGGTCAGTATGTAATAACAATAAACTCTACAAATAATATATTTCATACCATTTTGATTATAATAATCAAATCAATTCATTTTTTCACCTCTGTGTTGGTAAGATTTCGGTGTTTTTTCAATTTTATAGAACTTCCGGTCAATGATTGATAAGCAATCAACATTACTACTCGCAAAATAATTAAATTTATCAAAATTAAGCTAAGCGATAACAATTATCATATCTGCTCAACAGTGAAAAGAACATTATATAATATTTAGAAAATTGAAGAATAACTGGCGAAATAGTAAAGGGAATAATGTGGATCAGCTTTCATAAACTTACTTGAACACAAAGGATGACCATTAGGTGAAGACACTGTGTAGCAAACATAAAAAATACTATGAAAGTTCAAAATCCAAAATAAATATTGCGAATAATCCTAAATAACAAACTAAAGGATGTTTTAAGTTGACAAATCTGATAAATTTATTACGTTTTAGGCATTTATTCGATGAATAATTGGTACGCTCAGCATTATTCACCGTGCTCTGGTACGGCCAAACCACGTGCAAATAGTGTCGAGAGACTTCTGTTGACTGAGTTTTCGAGACAAGGCTTTTGGTAATAAAGTTGATAGGAGAAAAAGCAGACGGACAACCAACGTGTCGTTCGTGTTTCAAGGAAAGATCAATCTCTCGACCACTCATTACAAACCAATGATGAGAATATGCTTTAGACTTTCAAATTATCTACCAGTGCAATAATTAGTGTCTTTCACTGGCTAACATCGAATCACGTCTTACTGTGCAGTTCCACAATTTTGTGAATGTGAACTTAGCCAAAAAGATTCAGGAAACAGTCGGTAAAGAAAAACATTGATTTTAAATTAGTTATCGTAAATTCACTGATTTGTGTGATGTATAAACATTTGGGTACTCCATTTGTAACAATGTTTGTATTTGACTAACATAAAAATAATAAATCAAAACTGGTCAAATTTGATTTTACAGTATTTTGATTACCTCAACTCCCAATAGCAATGCATAGCTACTGTTTCCCTATAACTTTCAAATACCTCTGAAGCAATTTTATTACAGTTAATTTCATAGTTTTTTTTTCTACAACCTAACACCAATTCTGTTTTCTTCCAAGGTTTAAAAAAATTATGAATAATGAACGGTGACGAATTTTTTGATGAATAAATAAACAGTTTATTCATGGAAAAAAATGGTGATTTCAACTGTTTATTTTGATAAAAAAGAAGGTGAAAACAGCAGTCTTTAGTAAGGATACTTAGTGCAGAAAACAACGATATTTCATAAATACACTCAACAGGAATTCGTTAATCTCTATCGCAATCAAATCAGTATCATTTACTCACCACAATGAACTTCAAAAAATAAGTAAAAATTATGGGTCTTACTGACAGATATCTTGAGTTTATATAAAAAGTTACACACTATTTCAAATAGGTCTTTGCATTGGTACAACATTCTGTAATAACTTAAGAAAAGGAAACATGAATTCCTTCAAATGTCAAATAACAATTTTGTGAATCTTCATAAATGATCACGCCAGAAAATAATCAAATGTCACTGAATAAATTAAGGATACTAACCTTTAGTTTCATTAGCTGTGAATGAGAAAGGACAATACTTGTTATAATATGTGATTGAGAGATATGTATGGTTTATGAAAATGTTTTTATATGAAGAAAACGAGAGTCAGTTTCAATAAAAATCATTAGAATTCACATATTACAGAAGATGCGACTAAGATGAGATTTCGATCCGGACTTAGATGAATAGCGCTCAAGATGCATTTGCTCAGCTCTCACTAAAAAGTTTGTGAGCATTCACACCGTGAATAATGGAAATGAGATCATTGCGATTATTCAAAGAGCAAACATTAAACGAAAAATTGCACATCATATCCAGGGTAACTTACTACAACAAGTTTCACCTACAAAAAATGTTTATCAAAAATAAATTAACCATCCAATAGGATTATAAGATTTCATCAAGAATGAATCATTCGATAGGATTATATCATATCATCAAGAATGAAATAGACAACATACCTGGCTTTGGCGCTGTGAATCGACAGAAATTGAATGCAGGTTGAGTTAAATAGTCATTAAGGAATAATCGGTAGGTGATTGAAGTGCTATTACTCAGATTTTCTTCCATCACAAGAAAACAAAATATCGTTTTCCCTCTTATCACCCACAATAAAAATTTTTACTTTCTTAATCAGCTGTGTTGCCTAACGCAGCACAAACACTGTCATCAAATCATTAGGCGTCTCACGAATGCGCATTGTCAAACAAATATAACTGAATGCAATAGTGATTCTCAGATGATCAGAATACCCTACTTCTTAAGTTTTTTTCTTCATCTGTATGAAGATCGAAGGATACAAACTTGTACATCTTTGATCAGTGTAACTTACGGCACACGCCTATTAATGCAAATGTAAATTGTAATGAATACACAATCAGCTGTTCCTTGTGCATAGGATAATCATTTACAATCAAATTCACAACATACTTGAATTACTGCGCTCTAAAAATCGAAAAAAAGCAATACAGTTTGACTTAGAAATTATTTGAGAAAAATTCCATCAGTGTTATGATTGTCACTATTGGGCTTTGGCTCTCAAAAGAAAAAAAATGTCTATTTTTTAAGATGAGTTATGAAAATTGTGAAGTTCACATATTCCCTCCAAATTACATTTTGCACTATTCTAGTTTGCCTTATTTCTTGATGCAACATGATTACTTTCAACGAATTATTAAAAAAAGCACGAAGTTCATATTGTGAAATCAATATGGCATGTACAATTCGGGTGAAATTCCACTGAAGGTTCGATCATAACACTTGTAATGTGTAATGATGATGAGAAAGTTTAATAAGGAGATTTTCGTGTACGATTTTAGAATCACGTCTTATTTCGGGTAAAATCAGTTGGGTGGCTTTGAGGCCAATATCTCAATAACACAAGGCTTTCTAATAAAATCTACATGTTGCTTGTCACTGATTTTTCTAACTTGTGCTAAATGTAGTTCATTCAGATGAATATATCCGAGATCAGTTAGAATACCCAGTTCAATTGTCATACTTCTTATCATCTGGCAACAGTAACTGACAGGCAGGTGTGAAAGCGTAAAGAGGTTTCATAACTACACATTTTTCTGAATTTGCAGAACTCGCATTCGGAAATCCTATATAAAGACTTACAAAAAATAACGAATATTCAATGTGGCTAACGCAAGCAGATTTCATAAAAACAGTCAAGATTCATTGCGAAAATACGAACACTTACGACAACAAACATGTTCTGTGAAATGTCAAAACAGAATATGCCAATGAGATGTGTTCAAGATTATTGATCATTTAAATGTGACTAAACCGTCATGTACACAAACTGCTGTTACGATGTTTCTAAATTATTTAGAACATCCTTTTACGGGTGTCATCAGAAATATATCCCTTACTGTTCATCGTAATTTCGAGTTAGATCACTCTTCATAAAGAGAGCTTTCGCAAAAACTGAAAAGTGCAAAATATTCTTGTTCCACTTGTACCAGCTAATGGATAATATGTAGCAATATATTTTTCGAAAACTCAACGAACAAGTGTTTTTCAAAAATTTATTGGAAATCATTGATTTTGATATTGTTCATTTTCTATGCAAACGATAACATTCTCTAGATGTAATATTGCTTCATGTTTATACATTCTTGGAAATATTTTTACATGCAGAAGTCCATGCGTGGTTGTGGATGATGGACTTACGAAATGGTCTGTTGATTTCTCCTAGTAATTGATCTTCTGAGAAACTGACTCAATGGTCACCTTGTAAAACATTAGCCTGCGAAAATGACATTCACGATTTCCGCAACGCGGAATTGTGGATGTACCCTGCTGAATAGTCCTATACTGAACTAAAACGACCGAAGAGTGTTTTTCACTATGTAATATTTCTTTGACAATGATGGTTTTCGAGAGTGAGTTATATATTCTTAAGCAATTCACAAATGCATTTCAAAATAAATAAGACAAAAAAGTATATAGTTTGCGATATGTAAATGTCGACATACGTTCACAAGTAAGATCTATGAAATAAAAGATATCGAAAGGAGACATTTTACTTTGGAGAAACAGTTCACTTTGTAATCATCATTATTAGGCAGTTATCGACAGACATGCATTGAATGTAATCATATAATGATTTCACTTACTGTCTGTGTGGTTTGAATCTGTGAATATAAAAATGGGGATGAAATGGTCAACATGAAACATGTCAAAAATCTTGTTGTTTCACTGAAATTTAGGAACTAAATTGAAACTTCATTCGTTATTTCAGAGTTCTACTTGATCACATTATGTCGCCTCACTGGACCTCTCCACTGCGCTCCAGTCTCATTTAGCGCTCTGGGTTATCATGGCTACGTGCGTGAACTATTAGAAGAGTGAGATCCTGCTAACAGAATTAGATGACTGAGTCGACTCTAGTTTTATTATTAGTGCATTCGAAGTTCATTCTGATACATATTTTCTGTGTTACATTGGATTGATAGTTTTTAGTTAAGTAAGGAGATAAACATAATAAATTGACAAATTGGGAACATTTGACTTACATGTGCATACGATTGGATCTGAAAATCATTGTAGAAGAAACCAGTTAAATACATGTTGAAACGGTTTCTTTACATCATTCTTAAATTTCTTTCACAAAATGCTAATTATTCTTTCAAAATCTTATCCAATAAAACTGCAAATGTTAGTCTTTCGTCGTGCAGAGCAATTGTGTCACTCCCAACAAGGTGATATATTCTCTAACTAAATAAGCGAATGATGAGTTCAAATGAAGGTTATCATCATCATCATATAAAATTATTTTCTTTCTCTATTGGGAAATATGCTATGCTCCGTGACTAAAGTTGTGAAACAATTTGAAGTTGATTGATGTGTATATATGCTAGATGTAGGGATTTCTGGTTACTGTGACTCTATCAAGAATGATTTGACATTCATACGTCGTTGATGAATAATTAATTTTTTTTTCGCAGTCTTTAGAGTGGTTCGTGAAATTGTCGTTTTCAGATGGAACTTTCACTGATCATTCTTTGTAAACATGTCAAATTTGTCGCATTAACAAACGTTTATATGTTATGCACTAAGTACTTAGGCGCATTTGTTATCTGGATTTGGAAATATGGTGTCAAATATTTCTAAACTCATTATAAAAAGGAGGAACGTTCTTAGTTATTAAATATAAAATAATATGAGTTGCTAATTTTGAAATATCTAATCAAATGAAATTTCAATCTGGTCACTCAATTTACAATTTGGGATGAAATCACTCATATAAAAATAAATCCTTTAAATAAATTATGTAAATGATTACGTCTCTACCTAGAGGTATCACAAACCACTGATTAATTGCAATCCAACTTCATATCATGGTAGTTTATTGTTGTGTAACAGTGTTCATCTATCATGCAATCTAACAGTACTCCCTATCGATAAATCGATCTTTCTCTTTTCAAATCCACCTGTAAATTTATTTATGCATCTACCGATTGTTTTATTCTCTTTCTCTATCTGTTTGTGTATCCATCAATTTATTTGAAACAAATACTCACCTTTCGAATGTGTAAAGGATACTACTTTAAGATAGAAAACACAGAAAAAAATCAGTATGTAATTTTTGATTTGATCTACATTAAGTTAATGAAAACATTATTCGAATAGACTATACAAGTGACATATGTTAGTAATGAATAATGTTTGGAAGGTACTTACTTCTTTTATTATGTTGTACACCTGTGAATAAATGGTCCAATAAACCATCGTTTGATGAGTTTAAGAATAATCACACTTAAATTGATGCACAAATGTTTCTTACATTCGGAAACGTGAAACAATTGAGAAATTTTTTTTTACCTGCATTGATATAAGGCAGAATTCTGTACGATCAGCAATATATAATCAGATTTAGATCGAATTATGCCGTACAATTTTGTGTCGTTTACTTTGCCAGTAAAATCAAATAAATTCATCTGAGATCAAAATTCGCTCAAATTCTTTGACGTTAATTAAGACACATTGACAAGGATTTCCATTTTCGGATCACTTCGCTAGTGATTAGCATTTGTAGTGCCATGAATCTGGAATTGACTATTTATTTCACTTCAAACTGCCGTGAATACTTTGTATTACGGATTCAGTTAAATGAATGGCATGAGCGATAGAACATGCTTATATGAGCGTTTTCACTTTCTAGTCAAATGAATAAAGCTCACTCTTCCGTAACAGCAGAAGATCCTTTCACTGAAAGCTTATGATATCAATGCCGACCAGGTGTCAGTGGTTCGTCAGACGATCTTCAGAGAATGTCACCTATCAGCAGGACAGGCTTCAATAATGATGTTCAACACCAGTTGAAAAAGTCATGTAAACAAACTGAATGAAAATATATTTCAAAAGGTTTCAAAAATAAATTTCAGAAATAGCTATCATCAATCTGTGTTATCTGTCTACTGTGGTTTGTTTTCATTCACTAATCATTAACACCTCATGTTTGGTAGTCTCTTGAAAATTTCAAATGCCATATATTCCTCAGCTGCATGATAGTTATTACAAACAAAAATGCATTCAGAATGAAGTGTCTTTACGCTAACTTACCAAGTATAAGTATACTAAACACTTGCACCACATTAAGTATTAACAAAATCTTGACAATCGACAATTGCATGGTGTTCCACAAGTGATTCTTCAACAAATTTCTCATCACTTATATACTCTGTTTTTCAACGTATCACTTCATGACAGGAACAAATGATTGGTTGATCAACGAAACGTGAGAGCGTGCTGAACACGTATATGTGAAGAAACGTATACTTATCCTTTCGCACGTGTAAATTCAGCTAAAATAATCGAACTGATAACGTTGGTAGTGAGTCAGGGCGATGAATAAACTATTAAGTGACAACGAAAGAAAATGCATGAATTATAATTATATATTTTTCTAATATTATGCATACTTTTTACAGTAAATTAATTAGATTTTGAAGATTAAATACGCTTAGCATCATAGGGTGTCTATGGATCTGTAAATTATTATCACACAGTTTATCAATGCAATTCCATCGTTGAATAATTGTTAAGGTCTAGCCTATCAAGATACACTTTTGTCTCACTTATTCACAATTGTTATTTTCCACTGATTGTCGTGATGTTTTCTGGTTCTGTATTTGCACAAAAGAATGTCTAAAAGGCAATGAGTTTTTTTGATAGGTAATCATTGTTGTTTTGTTCTTGCTCTGTGCTCGAGGACAGTTACTATTGAACCAACATTCAAGCATTGAGACCCAGTTCTGTCCGTTTTGCTGTTGAATGGTTATTCAGAGGTTATCTCTGTGCATTGGTCACACATGACGTCAATTATATGCATTTTTTTGTCTTTATTCGTCAGCCGTAGAACATCATATCGTCCTGAAGTGATGATGGTGCATAAGCTATGATATTCACCAACTGATATACTTGCCTACTTTGAAGTACGCGTCAACTTTCGTGCAACACAGTCCGCCATTTAGAGACTTTCATCCGCTCCTGCTCTTTGAAATCCTCACCAGTTTTACAAAATCGCTATACACTCACTCACTGTTGTCTGCAGTTCTCGACGCAGAGTGTTATCATGCATAACGCTTTTTATTCGGCCTTCAGGGTTGCTAAGTGATCCATTTGATTGATTTTCTATGTGTTTCTTGTTCACTACAAGAGCTTTTTCTAATTTTTCCTCAGCTAGAATCTGGTTTGTGTCCCTTTCTTGACATTATAACCAAATATCTACTATAGAATAATGTACTGCATTTATGAAAAGCACTGTTCAGGAAAACGTAGACGGTGTTAATGGAACAATCTATGAGATATACGTGCAGTCAACGTTTCTGCCGGTGTTGTTGTTCAGAAGAACGATGAAAGTTACGTAGACAAATCATCCAACATAGATTATGAAGCGACACGACAATATTCCTTTTATTTCTACTTTTACATGTGTCATTCTTTACAGTATGATGATGTTCGTTATCGCACCGAAATCTTTATTAATAGAGCGATGATTATCTTGTACGTTTATGCTATGTTTGCTCTCACTCCCATAGATAGTATGTGGTTTATTCTAACCACTCTGTATTCTATTGATTCATTTGATACTTACGCTTATTTTTTCAACGATAGGTTAAGTCGGCTTCAAGTGGGAGATGTGTAGTTGCTACTTTAACGACGGATCTGCTAACTACTTTAATCAGCTCCACCAACCTGTTACTCTGTGTTTCGGAGTTAGTTTTTCGTTTGTCTTTCTGTTAATCAGACTGTCCGTCCTCGTTCACCAGACTTTCCAGCGATCTAGTCAGTTTCATCTTGTGATTGACGTATGTTCTCTACTTCTGCTGCTAGATGTCCTACATATTTTTCTTTATTAGCTCTCAATCTTCATCTACTCAGTTAATTTAATATTTCTTCTTTTGTGAACTGGATACTCTCATTTAGGCGTAGCAATGGATAAATGATAAAACTGATCAGCAGAATACATGTCAGAATAAATTAAACGATTCCGTAGATGCATAACATCGAAGTAGATGACAGGGCTGCAATAGTCATATCGATCTAAATGGATGCAACAAGCAAACCGTTAGATTAGATGTCGTTTATAGCTACGAAAGCTCGCGTAGACCCTATATGCAGATGTTCATTTGACGTTAAAGTCCAAATGACGGATGTGCATCGTTCAGTAGATACGCGAGTAGATACACAACGGAACCAGCATTTGAATTGTGATCGCAGAATAATGATAAAAAGAGTAATTGCTGATCGCCAGTCTATGAGTTTAGTTGTTTGAAAGGCAGAAGAGATTTTTACAAGTACCTTCTAAAGAAGTTTGCAGGTTTGAAATAGGTTCCATACGACAGCAATGATCCTAAATTCTTAGTGCAGCACCACATTGTAACACTAGACGTCGATGGCTGAATCGTAACGGTTAAATGATGAAACAAAACATCCACATATAAATGAATCTTTGTATCATAAGAACGTTTAACGATCTACGAGCACCCCTGTTGCCCTTTATTCAAAAATGAATGAACAGACCAGACCTTTTAGAGATCACGGAGCCGGAGCCATTATTGTTACAACATGTGTATTTAGAGGCAAGTCTCTCCGCATGCATAATAAATATGTTATATCAAGTGACGTATGTGCATTCAGAAACACCAGCTCATCATTGATTGTCATTTTACAGAGGATCACTTAATATTTCGATCGTTAGAGGAGATCGCCATAATGGTTCCCTGTTCCTACACCTCACAGAAATCTTCGATATCAAATTGAGAAATGCTACTTTACGATTGAACGTTGGTTTATTAATAACTGTTCTAGAACACAAAGCGAGAACGAAACATCAATGATCATCTGTCTAAAAATCTTCATAATCATTCAGACATTCGTTTGTGTACATAAAAAACCAGATCGCACTAATAAATGCAAAATAACAATCATAAACCGGGCATGACAATCCAGTTGGTTAATAGTTATCTGGTATTCATAAAACAGGTTGAACTAAATAATTAAGGCTCATTAGCGTACAAGTTTATCATGCAGAGAATTGTAACTAATCACTACAGTCTTTTGAATAAGCTACAGGATTTTGAATAATCTTCTCTACACGCAAATGTGCCAAACACAATTTCAACCGTCGTCCATCCATGAATCGTTTGTTTTGTGATGTGTTTGAACAAAAACTGAGGATAAGAATAATTAGGTATTGGTCAAAAGATCATCTGTGTTGCGGTATGCAATTGACGATCACAAACAATTAGTAGATTCAGATTTTGTAGTGAATGTTCAAATGAATTCCTGACAGAATTTTAAGGTGTATATGTTAAGATGGTCAATGGTACCGTTCATAATACCTGACAAATGCTTGTCAAATGTTCTGCCCAAGTGCGGCGAGAGAATACATTTTCACCCTCACATAATGTATTGTCATCCTAAATTGGCAACGTTTCATGATTTTATCTTACAATTCGTGATCAGAAGTTCAATGAAGTATTTTATTATGATTCCCTTTGAAATATTTTATAAATATTTATGATGAACAGTTTGACTAAAATTCATGAATAATCATTTGAGTGATGTTCAATATGAACGATTTAACTAATGTTACTGATGAACATTTGGAATAAATTTCATGTTGTACCATTTGCTTGATGTTCATGATGTAGTATTTTATTACAATTCGCGTTAATATATTTTACCAATTTTCATGATGTTTTATTTGTCTATAATTCATGAGGAATCATTCGAGTTATGTTCAATATGAACGAATTCACTATTGATTATGATGATCGATTTGAATAATATTCATGATTTACAATTTGACGGATGTTGAGAATGAAGTATTTGATTATTATTGATATTTTAATTCATTTAGTTGAGAAATTTGAAACGAAAATTGATGTATATTAGGGTGATGCGTAATGAGGTTGTTCACTGAAAACAATGATGTTCACTGAAATGTGATTGTCCGATGGGAACTGAATGTTTATTGCATTACTGACATTTAAATAAGCATTAAACGGTAAAATGGATCAGTTATCTCAGATGAAAAATTATCAACAAGAAGTACTCACTTACTGACTCACGCATGTTACCGCCAATGGAGCTTAGGCCGCTCAACAGTTTTCTCCAACCAACTCTGTCCTTGGCTTCCCTACTCAGTTCTATCCAATGTATGTTCATTCCTCTCATATCTTTCTCTATTTCGCGGCGTAATGTATTCTTTGGATTTCCTCTATTCGTTTTGCCTTGAAAATTCCATTTAAAATCTGCCCTGACAGTTGGAAGAAGAAATAAAACGTCTCGTGATGAAAGCTCAGTTCACTCGGAAGTCACGGGACCGATGCCTGTTCTGACAAACAGAGCAACCATTTTTTTAGGTACATGGAACGTTCGTACATTGTGGAAGACTGGAAAACTATTTCATGTTGCGGCAGAAATGAAAAGATACAACCTCGAGGTGCTCGACATCAGTGCAACGCAATGGACACAGGTAGGACAACTGAGATTAGCTTCAGGGGAACTGCTGTTATACTCTGGTCATGAAGAGGAAAATCCTTCACATACACAAGGAGTTGCACTGATGCTGTCCAAACATGCACAAAAGGCACTGATGGGGTGGGAATCTCACGGACCCAGGATCATCAAGTCATCCTTCAAAACAAAGAAACAGGACATTACAATGAACGTCATCCAATGTCATGCACCTACCAATGACTACAATGATGACGACAAAGATCAATTCTACGAACAGCTGCAGTCAATCGTCGAGAAATGTTCACCAAAGGATTTGACGATTCTTATGGGAGACCTGAATGCCAAGGTTGGAATGGACAACACTGGATATGAAGACATCATGGGATGACATGGACTGGGAGAAAGGAACGAAAATGGTGACAGATTTGCGAACCTATGTGCCTTCAACAAACTGGTCATCGGTGGCACAAAATTCCCGCACAAATGCATACACAAAGCCACATGGATTTCACCGGACCACACTACTCAAAACCAAATTGATCATATCTGTATCAACAAAAAGTTCAAAAGGACCATGGAGGATGTGAGAACCAGGAGAGGAGCTGATATATCCTCAGATCACCATTTGCTGATCGCCAAAATGAAACTGAAACTAAAGAAGCACTGGACAACGGGACAGACAACATCACACAAGTTTAATACGGCCTTTCTTCGGGATATCGTAAAACTCAACGAATTCAGGATATCCCTCACCAATAGGTTCCAGACCTTGCAATATCTACTCAATGGAGAAGACGCAATATTGGAAAACAATTAAAAAGGGATTAGGGAGGCAGTCACTTCAACATGCCACGAAGTTCTGCGTCACAAGAAGTACCATAACAAGTAATGGATCTCTGTTGATGCTTTCGCAAAAATTGAGGAAAGAAGGAACAATATGGCAGCAATCAATGTCAGCCAAACAAGAGCAGAAAAAATTACCGTACATGCTGCATACACAGAAGCAAACAGGGAAGTGAAGAAGAGCATCAGAGCTGACAAACGAAAATATGTGGAAGATGTAGCAATGACGGCCGAAAAGGCTGCAAGAGACGAAAACTTGAGTCAATTGTACGAAACAACAAAGAAGCTGGTCGGAAACTCTCGTTGATCAGAACGACCATTGAAAAGCAAGGAAGGGAAAATAATCAGCAACACTGAAGAACAGCGAAATAGGTGGGTAGAGCACTTTAAGGAACTATTGAATCGACCAGCTCCACTGAACACACCCAACATCGACGCAGCATCCAAGGACCTCTCAATTAATATTGGCGCACCTACGATTAAGGAGATCAGTATGGCCATCAGACAAATCAAGAGCGGCAAAGCATCAGGACCAGACAACATTCCAGCAGAGGCAATGAAAACAGATGTAGAAGCAACTGCGAAATTATTTCACATCCTCTTCAAGAAGATTTGGGATGAGGAACAAGTACCATCAGATTGGAAAGAAGGATACCTCATCAAAATACCAAAGAAAGGCGATCTGAGCAAGTGTGAGAACTACACAGGCATCACTCTTCTTTCAATACCAGGCAAAGTAGCTAACTGCGTCCCGAGACAAGCCCTCACATGGAACTTACTTACTTACTTACTTACTTACGCCTGTTACCCCCAATGGAGCACATGCCGCCCACCAACGGCTTGTCTCGGGACGCAGTTAGGTGCTTTCCGTAGTGTGTCCTATCCACTTCCACCGCTTCTTCCTGCTTTCCTCCCTTACTGAAATCTGGTTTGTTCTCTCCCACAGTTCGTTGTTGTTGATGGTGTCTGGCCAACGAATACGAAGAATTTTGCGTAGACAGCTGATAATAAAAACTTGTATCTTATAGATGATGTCTTTCGTAGTTCTCCATGTTTCCGCTCCATACAGTAGAACTGTCTTCACATTAGTATTTAAAATCCTGATTTTGGTTTTGGTTAAACTTGTTCGGAGTTCCAGATATTTTTCAATTGTAGAAATGCACCCCTTGCTTTCCCAATCCGTGCCCTCATATCTGCATTAGATCCACCTTGGTTGTCGATTATGCTTGCAAGATATGTAAAGGTGTTAACGTCCTCCAAGGCATCTCCATCAAGAGTGATTTGGTTGGTGCGTGTTGTGTTGCATAGGAGAATTTTGCTTTTACCATTATGTATGTTGAGACCTACTGCTGCAGAGGCTGCTGCTACACTGGTCGTCTTCTCTTGCAATTGTTGTTGCGTATGCGATAGAAGAGCCAGGTCTGCGAAGTTCAGATCATCCAGCTGCGTCCTAACTGTCTAGTTGATACCGTGCTCTCCTCCAGATGTTGACGTTTTCATAATCCAGTCGATCACCAGGAGAAAGAGAAAGGGTGAGATTAAGCAACCTTGCCTCACACCGGTCTTCACCTCGAAGGAGTGTTTTAGCTGTCATTCGTGTACGATTTTGCAGTTGAATCCATCATAAGAATTCCGTATGATATTACCTATCTACTCAGGCACACCGTAGTGTCGAAGAAGTCTCCACAGTGTTTTCCAATCCACGCGATCGAATGCTTTCTCGTAGTCGATGAAGTTGAAGTAGAGTGGTGAGTTCCATTCAATTGATTGTTCCACAATGATCCGTAATGTAGCGATTTGGTCAGTACATGAACGATCCTTACGAAATCCGGCTTGTTGATCTCGAAGTTGTGCGTCTACGAAGTCCTTCATTCTGTTTAACAATACCCTGTTGAGGCTTTGCCTGGTATTGAAAGAAGAGTGATGCCTGTGTAGTTCGCACACTTGCTCAGATCGCCTTACTTTGGTATTTTGATGAGGTATCCTTCTTTCCAATCTGATGGTATTTGCTCCTCATTCAAAATCTTCTTGAAGAGAGTGTGAAATATTTTCGCAGTTGCTTCTACATCTGCTTTCATTGCCTCTGCTGGAATGTTGTCTGGTGCTGCTGCTTTGCCGTTCTTGATTTGTCTGATGGCCATACTGATCTCCTCGAATGTAGGTGCGCCAATATTAATTGGGAGGTCCGTGGATGTCGAGCACCTCGAGTTGGTATCTTTTCATTTCTGCCGCAACTTAAAATAGTTTTCCAGTCTTCCACAATGTACGAACGTTCCATGCTCCTAAAAAAATGGTTGCTCCGCATGTCAGAAGAGGAATCGGTCCCGTGAATTCCGAGTGAACTGGGCCTTCATCACGGAACGTCATAAAACTTCCTACAACTTATAGTGCGGAGTGAAAAGAGTTGAAAATAATTATTCTGCTTAGCGCTTTTGTGGCAAAATAGATTTCAACGCAGCAGGCACGTCAACCACATCGTCAAACCTACAAATTTACACGGGCCTCGAACCGGCGGACGGAACGACTGATATGCTGGCGGAGATATAAACACGAAGACTGCCTAAAATATTGCATATACATAACCTGCGGAAATCGTAAATGAATAAACTTGGTCTACTAATTAGG
>CALYCR020000399.1:0-14066 GCA_944470395.2 Schistosoma turkestanicum
AGCACAGTTCTACTGTATGGCGTGAAAACTTGGAGAAATACGAATGCCATCATCCACAAAATATAAGTATTTATTAACAGTTGTCTATGCAAAATACTTCGGATTCGTTGGCCAGACATCATCAGCAGCTGCGTGCTGTGGGCCAGAACAAACCAGATTCCAGTGGAAGAAGAAGTCAGTTAGGTGCACTGGAGGGGGATAGGACACTCATTGCGGGAAGCAACCAACTATGTCACAAGACAACCCCTCACTTAGAATCCCTAACGTTAGAGGAAAAGAGGAAGGCCTAATAGCAACACATTACACCGAGAAATAAAGACAGATATAGAACTGAAAAGGAAAGCTTAGGACAGAGCCAGTTGGAGAATAATGATCAGCGTGCAGAGGTAACAGGCTTAAGTAAGTAAGTAAGTATGTAAGTTTTTTTCTAAAAAAAGACGAAAAGTTATTCGGAAACCATAACATTACTAATTTTTTTTTGATGAAGTTTAACAATGAAAGCCGATCATCATAATCACTGTATACAACAAAACATTCTTTTCAATGAGAAGTTGTCTGTCTACATACGGTAATGATGAAATGATGTGTTTGTGTGTATCGATCAGTGTTTTTTTCATATCATATATTTGTTTGTTCTCAATGTACTTTATTAATCAGTTTCATTCAATTTCAAATGACGTTTAATCTCTTCTTCTTCAGCTAACATTTTCTCATAACGTTCTAATGCAGATTTTAATTGTGTCACCATTAGTTCATCAATAACAGGATAAACCTAAATGAAAATGTTGATGAAGAGAAAAATAGGCAGAAATCGTAAATTACGAAATAATAATAATAATAATCATAGTTGAAACGTATTTTATATGAACAAATGAAAGCTGATTTACGCAAAAGTAGTTATAGTATACTGATGAACTTGAATAAACCAATCAGAATTTCAGATTGGCGCCTTATGTGTTTTGAGCGAAATTCAAAATGCAGTGATACATACAAATATATATATATATATATATATATATATATATATATATATATATAACCAGAATGTTATAATTTAGAACAGATCAAAAGTTGACAATAAAATGCTGAAAATCAATATAAATTTCTAATATGCAACTGGGAAAGCAGAAGTGGAAGCAACTGCGAAAATATTTCACATCCTCTTCAAGAAGATTTGGGATGAGGAACAAGTACCATCAGATTGGAAAGAAGGATACCTGATCAAAATGCCAAAGAAAGGCGATCTCAGCAAGTGTGATAACTACACAGGCATCACTCTTCTTTCAATACCAGGCAAAGTCTTCAACAGAGTATTGTTAAACAGAATGAAGGACTTCATAGACGCCCAACTTCGAGATCAGCAGGCCGGATTTCGTAAGGATCGATCGTGTACTGACCAAATTGCTACATTACGGATCATTGTGGAACAATCAATAGAATGAAACTCACCACTCTACATCAACTTCATTGACTACGAGAAAGCATTTGATAGCGTGGATAGGAAAACACTGTGGAGGTTTCTTAGAAACTGCGGCGTGCCTGAATTGATAGTTAAACTCATACGGAATTCTTATGATGGATTCAACTGCAAAATCGTACACGGAGGACAGCTAACAGACTCTTTTGAGGTGAAGACCGGTGTCAGGCAAGGTTGCTTACTCTCACCCTTTCTCATTCTCCTGGTGATCGACTGGATTACAAAGACATCTACATCTGGAGGGAGGCACGGTATCAACTGGACAGTTAGGACGCAGCTGGACGATCTGGACTTCGCAGATGACTTGGGTCTTCTATCGCATACACAACAACAAATGCAAGAGAAGAAGACCAGTGTAGCAGCAGCCTCTGCAGCAGTAGGTCTCAACATACATAAAGGAAAAAGCGATATTATCCAATGCAACACAATATGCACCAACCAAATCACTCTTGATGGAGATGCCTTGGAGGACGTTAACACCTTCACATATCTTGGCAGCATCATCGACAACCAAGGTGGATCCGATGCAGATGTGAGGGCGCGGATCGGCAAAGCAAGGGCTGCATTTCTACAACTGAAAAATATCTGGAACTCCAAACAGCTTTCAATCAACACCAAAATCAGGATTTTCAATACAAATGTGAAGACAGTTCTACTGTATGGGGCGGAAACATGGAGAACTACCAAAGCCATCATCCAGAAGATACAAGTATTTATTAACTGTTGTCTACGCAAAATACTTTGGATTCGTTGGCCAGACACCATCAGCAACAACGAACTGTGGGAGAGAACAAACCAGATTCCAGTGGAGGAGGAAATCAGGAAGAAGCGGTGGCGTTGGTGGATAGGACACACATTGAGGAAAGCACCTAACTGCGTCACGAGACAAGCCCTCACATGGAACCCTCAAGGCAAAAGGAAAAGAGGAAGGCCAAAGAACTGTGAAAAACACTATATAGGACAAAGTGGACGACCTCTTCAGCTCCGTTTACGTGAACATCAATTAGCAGTCAAACGCCTCCACAGTTCTTCGCTTATATCAATACACACCGACAATTATGGACATACATTCGATTGGAACAATGTGGAAATACTGAATGAGGGGAGGACAAAGAACACTAGAGAATATCTTGGAAGCTTGGCAATCAGGTCAATCAGCAATCAACAAACACATCGACATTGACGCAATTTATCAACGAATCAGGAAAATCATAGGTGACACAGGATCAAGAAACAGATCAAAAGGGGGAGGCAATCAAAACATAGTTGCAAACAACGACAGGTCAAAGATCAACAGCAGCCAATCAAGATTGAGGTTAGCAGAACAAGCTACAGGTCAAACGTGGAGAAATTCGAATGCTTCACTTCTTCTATCCGAAGCTTGTGCTGATGATGTTGTTCACCCGAAGAACAATGAAAGCTCCACAACCAAAACAACCAGCTCAGAGAACGAAACACCACCACAAGGCCAAAGAACACATTACGCCGAGAAATAGAGTAAGATATGAGAGGAATGAACAAACATTGTACAGAACTGGAGAGGGAATCCCAGGACAGAGTTGGTTGGAGAAAACTGGTGGTCGGCCTATGCTCGATTGGGGGTAACAGGCGTAAGTACGTAAGTAAGTAATATGCAACTGGAAAGTGAATTTTAGACGGTGCTTTAGCTAAAATACCACACATAATTGTTCCGAAGGCCAGTCGTGTGTTTATATATTGACCGTAATTCACTACCTTATCAAGAGGGCTTAATTGAAGTTAGATAATAGCCACTATTTCTAACTTTTATCCTAATTCTCAACTATAAGTCTGTTAAGTTTGTAAACAGTCAGTTTGTGATCACGAACTCTGATCCTGATTTGGAAAAAACAAACTCAAAACTTTAAGTTAACTTTCATAAACTAACTCTGATCTTTTTGGATGATAGCTGGTCTAAGTTGATGAAGAAATTCCTATGACGTGATAAAGCTGACTCATAACACTAGCCTGATTTTTAATCGATGAACTCAACCTTTTCTTTCCTCTACAAGGAATAAATGAACATATGATGGTTGATTATTTTCATCAGATCAGACTTTACATCATGATAAAGGGAAGGTTTCATACAATTTCTAAGGGAAATAAATGGAAGACTCCTTTATGTTTCGAAAAACAATCGAGGTCAATTAGATATAATACGAATACTTCCTTTCTTTCTAAAGTTTGTGGTGATAATGTTGTTCTGAAGAACAATGAAAGTTGCACAAGCAAAACATCCATTCCACAGGCCGTGGCTGTATCTGATGTCAGCAATAATTATCGACTATAGAACGGTGACCAAAAGTACAGAAATATGAAAGCTGTTGAGTTTAAACAAGTTTATGCAAATACTTTTAAAGTATCATAAAAGGATGTCAGTCGATTTGTTCGAGAAATTCTTGGTAATGTAATTGGTTACTGAAGATTAATAAGTAGTATAAATCAACATGCAAATATAAGTAGAACTGGAAGTGAATCTAAGGCGGAGAAAGTTAATAAACTTTATTATTACTATTCATATCATTCTCTTGACGTGAAAAGAAGCTTTTGTAAGTGACTATTCATTAAAATAGTCTTTATTTGAAATTCTTTCCTACGCTATATCTGATTCTATTAGAGGTCAACCTATACATTCATTCACAATCTGTTCCCACAGGATCATTGGAGCCCATGTGCATGATTAGTTTGAAATCAAGGTTTTCCAGCTCCCGTTTGGTGAAACGTAACACTAAATCTGCATGAATAATTCGATGTTTTCAACACAGCTATTTTTCAGTTTCGGCTGGTAAGAATTAAGTTTAGTCAACGTGGTGGATAGGACACATTCCTGAGAATCACCCGACTTCATCAAGAAGTAAGCCATAACTTAGAATTCTCAAGACGAAAGGAAAAGAGGTTAACAAGCTGTCTACTCAAGATACTTCACATCCATTGACCGAGCATCGTCAGCAACAACCTACTGTGGGAATGAACAAACATGATTCTAGCTGAGGAAGAAACTAAGCAAAAGCGTTAGAGACGGATGGTGCACACATCGTGGAAAGGACCCTACTATGTCCCAAGGTAAGCCCTAACTTGGCATCCTCAAGTTCAAAGGAAGGGAAAGGCTAAAGAACGCATTGTTCCAAGAGCTGTAAACAGACAGCGAAAGAATGAATAGTACATAGAAATAGTTGGACAGTATTAATAA
Organism: Schistosoma turkestanicum; assembly: GCA_944470395.2. NCBI lineage: Eukaryota > Metazoa > Platyhelminthes > Trematoda > Strigeidida > Schistosomatidae > Schistosoma > Schistosoma turkestanicum. The sequence continues at coordinate 4,686 of CALYCR020000399.1, forward strand.
TTAAAAATGTGGAAATACTAGTAATCTCATTCAGGTTAATACGAGACTGATCAGTAGTTTCAAAGTTAGGCTCTTGTCACATGACCTGAAGACCTCGTATTCAATTTTCAGTGCAATGTAAATGCTCACTGCTAAGAAATCCTGTATTAGAAGAAGATAGCTGTTCAGCACATCTGTGTTCCATTGATAGTTTAACTAAGATGAGTTCGTGATTTCAAACATACAATGTAATTTATTCTGACATGTTAAACATGATATTTAATTAGGTTACCATTTCACTGTAATCATTTGAAATAGTCAGCCAATCAAAAATAGTCAAATGAAAAGGTTATTTAATGACCTTCAGATATGTCCTAAAGGAAGAATGCATATTATTGGTCAAAAAATGGATTCATTTTCTAAGGGAAACGAATGTAGATTATATAAATCAGTATTTATGTAAATGATTTGGAAGCCAACTAGACTTCCTATTCTACTCTTCACTTCTCACTCAACTAACCAGTTTGAAGAGGCCTTAGCATTATGTATCCTGTTTAGATATCGGACATCGTACAACAATAACGTTACAAACTTATTTGTTTGTTTGTAAATGATTTTGCGCACTACTGTTAATCAAAAGAAGAAAACTTACACTGGCCACTGTTTGAAACATTGGAATCAAAACAAATTTTATAAAACCAATTTGTGCTGATGGTTTAGTGACTTTTTCACGATCCATAAATGGTGCCACTGGTAAACCTTCTAATTTTTCTCGATCCGACTAAAATGTAAGTGAAACAAAATTATCATTGAATTAAAATAATGATATAATTTTTTTTTTCGGACAGAGTTTTGGAGGTTTAGGATTTCACACATTTGAAATCATCTATCAATCATTGTTAGACCATCGTTAGAAACCTGGAAGAAGCACTGAAAGACGGCTGTTTCGTCCTGGTATGGGACACTCATCAGTGGCAGTGCGCATCCACGACTCCTGCATCACGCAGGATTCGAACCCGATAACCTTCGGGCTCGCGCCGGAGAACGCCTAACCTCTTGAAAAATACACAACTGGTGAACTCAGACTTATTTAACAAGTGAACCATGAGTTCAACTTTAAAGTGATCTGATAATGAAGCACTGGTACGTAACGGTGCTCACTAGTCCTCACTAGCTTTCTGAGAAAATTCTCGGAGTTCTAGTTGAGAAGACGTGACTAATGGAGTTCAACCCTGTTGGGTGTAGGCAGTAACCACCAAAGACAAATGGGTGAGGTCGCGCAAAATCCCTAGATCAATCAGAGTTAGACATTAACACCGTTAGAGGCCGGCCCAGTGGTCAGACTGTTAGGCGTTCGCACACAATACCGAAGGTCCCGGGTTCGAATCCTGCGAGTTGCAGGAGTCGTGGATGCGCACTGCCACTGGTGAGTCCCATACCAGGACGAAATGGCCGTCCAGTGCTTCCAGGTTTCTAATGGTGGTCTGACAATGATTGATTGATGATTTCAAATGTGTAGTGATATGATTATTGATACTGGTGACAACCAATCAGAAATGGCCAACACAAGGTTATTTGACAACAATTAGAAATGTCCTGAAAGACGAATGTATATGATTAGCCAAGTAGCTAGTACGGGGATCAGTACTTATGGTGTTCAGATCTGTGACCCCGTAGTTTACCATAACAGATATCTAGCACATGGAAAACAGTTGAACATTTTAATGTATCCACTAAAGTTTGAACAACTGCATAGTTTAATCAAGTTTCAGAAAAAACTAATTTTCTGTAGGCTGAATACATGAATTGTATTTCAGTTAAATTTCATTAGGTTGTAGTGGAGTTTCATTATCTGAGCTGGATGTTTTGATTGTTCTTCTGAACAACATCATCAGCACAAACTTCAGATCGAGGTGAAGTATTCGAAGTATTCTCCACGTATGACCCGTAGCTTGTTCTGTTCACCTCTATCTTGATTGGTTATTATTGATCTTAAGCCTATCATTGTCCGAACATTTATTTTGATTGTACTCCCCTTTGATCTGTTTCTTGATCCTATGATATTCTGATTGGTTGACAAATTGGGTCAATGTCAATGTGTTTGTTGATTGCTGATTCGTATTCAACTAAATACTGTCGTCTTACACCTGTTACTCCACGTACCACATTGGCTGCTAACCAGTCTTCTCCAACCTACTCTGTCTTGGGTCTTCTTTTCTGGTTCTGTCTAATTGCTGTTCATCCTTATTATTATGTATGATTCCAGTTTTCGATGTAATGTGTTCGTTGAACTCCCAGTTTTTCTTTAGCCCTGAGAACTCCAGGTGAAGGCTTGCCTTGTGATGACACAGTTGGGTGTCTTCATCAACGTACGCTCTATAAGCCTCCAGAGCTACTTCTTAATTTTTTCCTCAACTGGGATAGGGTTTGTTCTCTCCCAAAGTAGATTGTCACTGATAGAGTCTGGTCAACCAATCAATATTGTACTGTTGTATTAACATAGTCATACAAGCTGATATGTAAAGTTTTCAATTTGTGTGTTTGTAATATAATAAACCTCTTCAAATTATAATTTTTACGGTCGTTGCTGACTCATTTTGAAATGGTTAGGCGTTCGCGCACAATACCGAAGGTCCCGGGTTCGAATCATGCGATTTGAAGGAGTCGTGGATACGGACTGCTGATGAGTCCCTTACCAGCGAATACTGATCCTCGGTAAACTCGTAATAGTTCAAGTATATCTGAAGTTGACGTGTTTACGTGCAGGCGTAACAGAGATCGTTGCTTTACCTTGAAATCATGAATGAATCCTTGTTAGAACAACATTAAAAATCTGGAAGCACTGAGAGATGGTCATTTCGTCCTGGTATGGGACTCGTCAGTAGCAGTGAGCCTCCACGACCTGTGCTACTCACAGGATTCGAACCCAGGACCTGAGGTCTTGGGTGAAAACGCCCAACATCCGAACCAATGAGCCGGAATTCAGCAGTGTTAATTTCTAACTGTAACCAATCCACGATATTGCGTGACCTCATCGATTTTCTTCAGTAGTTACTGCCTACACTCCACAGGGTTGAACTCCACTGGTCACGTCTTCGCACTAGAGTCTCATACCAGGGCGGAACGTCGTTTTTTCAGTGCTTCCAGGTTTCTAACGATGATCTAACTAAGATTCATTCATGGTTACATTGAAACTTGATCAAATTTTATAAAACGTTCTACCAACAAGCATTCAAACAAACACAAATGAACCATTTGAAATAATTAAATGAAGAGGTGAATTGAAATTTTTTTTTAGTTTTACCTGATTAAAATATTCCTCTAATAAACAATCAACCCATGGTTCACTGACTGATAATGGTCTAACTTCATTGGATATATCACAACATTTAATAAGGACCATTTTAAACTGTTGTTTTTTTTTTTAAAAAAAGAGGAAAGAAAAGAAAATCAATAAAAAAACTGATAATTAGGGTACTACCAATACTACTAATTCTACTACTACTATTACTACTACTACTACTTACACTACTACTACTACCACTACTACTACTACTACTACTACTACTACTACTACTACTACTACTCCGACTACTACTACTACTCCGACTACTGTGATGCGAGCTACTTATAAGTAGTATATGACGTGAGTGTCAACGTAATGTCTGGCAGCAGAAGATGGGGGAAGATCAAGAAAGGAAGAGTTAGAAAACAATGGAATTTGTATGAAACAAACGCATGAATAGTGACAATGGATTGATGTTTGGCAACAGGAACAACAGTCCAGTTCGATATGATGAACTGATATTTTGCAAATGAATGAGTTACGATATGGTTTTCCGATTTTACTGAGTAACTGAGTAATTTTCGTTAAATACAATTGGGTTGCCCTCACCTGTGTTCTCCTTCACTACGTTTGGTGTCGCTGCCAGGATGGAGATACCGGAAGCCATTTTCCAGCAGCTGAAGTTGGTTAGCGCCGCACGACCGATGCGTATAAATGAATTGGCGAAAGTGACTCGACAGCTAATGATGCGAACAGTAGCTTCGATGTCGTGCCCGAGTCCGGAGAAAGATGATCTCGAGAAGAAAATTGATGAGCTCCAGCGTAAGATTGCCGCAATGCGAGTAACTGGTGACAGGAATAATAAATGTTACGTTTGTGAAGGAATAGAACATTGGAGGAGAAACTGTCCCAAAAGATGAAGACGCAAGTATGTGAAAAAGTATAATTCTGGTTTTTTCTGTTCGGGGAATCTGGGGGTTGTCGCGTTAGTCGATAGAGGAGCGCTTTACGCCAGAGTAGGCATCAACGAACGCGAGTTAGTGTGTCTGATTGATACAGGGGCAGCAACATCGTTGATTAGCAGAGAGCTATGTCAAAGAGTCATGCCATGTGCATTGACAGTCCAAACCGTAGGGGGACACTGGTTACAGGTTCTGGGCACGTCTAACAGTAACGTAAATGTAGTGAAGGAGAACACAGGTGCACAATTTTACATAAAACTTAATTGTTTGATTCGAGAACTCATGAGTTTATTTGATCATATAAATCATGTATCTGAAAAGTGCGAACAGAAATGAGCGTTTTTTGGTAGGACTGTGTTACTAATTTTATGTTTTACAGTTAGTCATTTAGTCAGCCACGATGTAGAACTTGGTGTGGTACGTGTACATCAGTTAGTTCAAGTTGCTATATGACATGAACACACAGAGATCGAATTGTAGTAGGGGTAGTAGCAGTATTATCGGGGATCGAAGTTATACTTGGAGAAGTTTAATCCAATAAAATAAATTTAAAAAGAAAAACATAGAGGTGGTGAGGAATTCAGAAGATTAGAATTTCTCAGAATACAAAGAGTGAATGCGCATACGCCATTGCAAACGATTTTGAGCCATGTTATTCAAAGTGACTAACCAACGGTTACGATTGTCTCACGGACCCCCCAATCAGGTAGTCTACATTTGTCAACATGAATCATTTCAGTTGTCAATGACTTTATGGATTTGTGCCATGTTTTGGTTTGACCGCCATCGCAATCTTTCTTCAAGCCGATCCCTATTTTAGACAAAATCTCTTGTCAAGGAAGTCGGTCGTTAGGCATACCTAACCATACCTAACCAACCACCTCCAGTGATGAGGATTCACTACGTCATCAATTGATTTGCCAGCCTTACCTAGGATCCGTTTCCTAACGTCGGCATTACTTACTTGATTGTTCCAGAATATACGCTTAAGGCTTCAAAGACACCAGTGATCGAATACTAGTATTCTAGGATTTCGAAACTGCGACCAATCCTGAAATTATGTCTCAGAGGAAAAACCTTCTTACTTTTAATATTTCCTGTTTTCTACAAGAGAATCCTGAAGAATAGGAGGTGATTGACAGTTCGGTTTACGTAATATGCTCCGCGAGATGATAATAATCGATGGTTAGAGACCTTGAATGACATGGCTAAAAACCGTTCGTATTGGCGCAGGTGCATTTATTCTCTGTGTTCTCTCTCAAATCCTAATCTTCTGGATTCTTCAACCCCTCTAGTTTTGACTTTCTAAACTTATCTCATTTAATCATACTTCTTGAATAATATCTTGTAATCCTAACCTCTCCGATTACTTCTAATACCTTTACTACCTCTACTACTATTATGGGATTTGAATTGACAATTATATCTCTGTGCTGATGTGGTATGGCAACATGAACTGATGTACGTACGTACGTACGAAGTTCTAAGTTGCATCTGACTGACTGAATATGCTCAAATTATAAGATGTATCCGTAAATAAAAACTGATACATTCTAGTTAAACATTTTCTCATAATCCAAACTTTTTCAAACTTACAGTTTCACGATGTTCTTTTTTGTTCATTGAAAAACCTTCTTCTAAATGTCTTCGCATTGTTTCTAATATTTCACCATGTCTTGCCATATCAGTCGATAGAATTAAACTTGTCATACCCTAATTAGAGGAAAATAGTATTGAAAAAAATCAATGAATAACCATACATGTCGTTTAATGTAGCCCATATCAGAAGAGGCAATGAAACCGGACATGGCAGCAATAGCAAAAGTATTTCATATCCTCTTCAAGAAGATTTGGGGTGAAGAACAAGTACCATGACAGTGAAAAGAAGGATACCTCATCAAAATACCAAAGAAAGGCTGTCTCAACAAGTTTGAGGACTACAGAGACATTACTCTTTTCTCAATACCAGTCAAAGTCTGCAACAGAGTTCTGTTAAACAGAATGAAGGACTTCGCAGACGCCCAACTTCAAGATCAACAGGCTGGACTTCGAAGGATCATTGTGTAACAATCAACTGAATAGGACAAACCACTCTGCATACACTTCATTGACTAGGAGAAAGCGTTTGATGGCGTGTACAGGAAAACACTTTGGAGGCTTCTTTGATACTATGGCGTGCCTGAGAAGATAGTTAGCGTCATACGGAATTCTTATGATGGATTAAACTGCAAAATCGTTCACGGAGGTCAGCTGACAGACTTGTTTGAGGTGAAGACCGGTGTCAGGCAAGGTTGCTTACTCTCACCCTTTCTCTCTCTCCTTGTGGTTGACTGGATTATGAAGACGTCAACATCTGGAGTGAAGAACGGGGTACACTGGACAGCTAGGATACAACTAGACTATCTGGACTTTGCAGATGATCTGGCTCTTCTACTTCACACGTAACAACAAATTCAAGGGAAGACGATCAATTTAGCAGCAGGTTTCAACATGCACAAAGGGAAAAGCAAGATTCTCTGATACAACACAACATGCGCCAACCAAATCACACTTGATAGAGATGCCTTGGAAGATGCAAAATCCTTTACTCGTTTGAGCGGCATTATCGACAATCAAGGTGGATTCAATGTGAAGGCGCAGATCGGCAAAGCAAGGGCTGCATTTCTACAAATGAAAATCATCTGGAACTCCATAAACCTATCAAAAAACACCAAAGTCACAGTTTTCAATATAAATGCCAAGATAGTTCTACAGTATGGGACGGAAACTTGGAGAACTACGACAGCCATCATCCAGAAGATACAAATATTTGTTAAAAGTTGTCTACGCAAAATACTTCGCATCCATTGGCCAGACACCATCAGCAACAACGTACTGTGTGAGAGTACAAACCAGATTCCAGTGGAGGAGGAAATCCGAAAGAATCTATGGGAGTGGATGGAAGACAAGTTGAAGAACTGCCCCACAAGACAAGTCCTCTTTTGGAATCCTCAAGGTCAAAAGAAAAGAGGAAGGCCAAAGAACACATTGTCCCGAGATTTGGAGACGGACTTGAGAAGAATGAACAAAAATCGAACAGAACAAGAAATGTAAGTCCAGGAAAGAGAGTAGGTCGGAAAAAACTGGTCGGCTGCCTATGCTCCATTCGGGGTAAAATGCATAAGTAACTAAAGTAATCTAGCCCACTATTTTAGTTGTAACTAGTGTATGTGATATAATGTGATCTAACTGCTGTGTAGTGTAACTTTCGAGTATACAATCTAGTGCATAGTATAAACTTGACCACTCATCCAATCTTATAATCTCATATTATCATAGTAATACTTCAATTAATCAGGACATCAAGAGATAGTTTACTAGCAAAATGTGTACACCTTGTCCAAATGGTAGGACCAAACGAAGCAGGCTTGACATGATGGTATGGTGTATACTAATCACGACAAAGCTTTTAAGTAGTATGCAGTAGATACGCAGCAGAGTGTTCTTCTGAAGTTACCGTCGATGAGAAGAGTATCGAATCTGGATGCATTGCGTGATCATTCATTTCTCTATTTACATCAGTTATTCAATTTGACAAGTTTTCAGCAGTTGATTTCACTGCAAAAATGGACATAATTTTTGAACTAGTTTTCTATTTATCATTTTAGTAACTCTAACAATACTTACTTACGCTTATGTCAGTTACTCTCCAGTGTAGCATTGGTCGCCAACCAGCATTCTTCAACCATTTCAACCCTAGGTCTTCCTTTCTAATCCTGTTCAACTGTCGTTCATTCTTCTCATGTCTGTCTCCCTGTCTCAGCGTAATGTGTACCTTGGCCTTCCTCTTTTCCTTTGGCCTTGAGGTTTCTATGTGAGGGCTTGTGTCGTGACACAGTTAGATGCTTTTCGTAGTGTGTGTCCTATCCAACTTCCACCACTTCTTCCTGATTTCCTCCTCCACTGGAATCTGGTTTGTTCTCTTCCAAAGTAAGTTGTTGCTGATGGTGTCTGGCCAACGAATCCGAAGTATTTTGCAAAGACAACTGTTCATAAATACTTGTATCTTCTGGATGATGGCTTTGGTAGTTTTTCAAGTTTCCACTCCGTACAGTAGAACTGTCTAGACTTTTGTATTTAACATTTTGTCTTTGCTGTCGGTTGACAGTTGTTTTGAGTTCCATATATTCTTCAGTTGTAGAAATACTGCCCTCATTTCGCCAATCTACGCCTTCATATCTTCATCAGTCAGATTCACCTAGCTCATCAATAATGCTGCCCACATATGTTAAAATTACAACATCTTCCAATACTTCACCGTCAAGTATCATTTAGTTGGTTCATATTGTTGCCTGTCGAGATCCGCCTGCTAAAAAACATGCTAACTCTAACGTACTCAATAATAACAATAATAATAATATTCTGTAAGCCACTCAATTACATATAACACAAACACTACTAACCTGTCTTATTCGACGAAATACTTCTTGATTGACATTGGCGAAAATATTTAATTCTGGATGATTTAATATACTAAACGCTACAGCACAATGATGATTTTCCAGCGGTGATATATCATTATATCGTATGGCTAATTCAGTTCGTGCATTGATTTGATAACTTGTTGTAAAACAAATCCGTGAACATTGAACATTGACACATTGACACATTGGACAATGAACAATGAATAAAAGATAATGCGGAAGAAATTTTCAAAAAAAGACAAACAAAATCAATTGACATATGCATCCAAAATAAAATGTGTCCCAATAGGTCTGATGTAGATATTTCGATCACTTTAGACGCTATCATAATCTAAGTAAAGTTTCCTATAATTTGATTGGTTGTACCTAGCAGACAGTTTAACCAATGATTTGGTTTGAAAAGGGCCAAATGAAAAACAATATGCAGTTCTATATATATTGACACTTATGATCTGTTGGGGATGTTAGATCCCCAAAATTCGCATGATAAATGCCTCATTTCGGTTTTCACGTTTGCGAGCATGAGCTGATCAGCTGACCTTGAGATTTCAATTCCCACCAGGAAAATCCATGGCTGTGTATTTTAGTGTGCTATTTTTGTGACTGTCCCAAGGACGTTTCTATGATGTATAAATAAACGAGAGTTGTGTGCTTGATTGTATTGTGTTGTGATTGCTGGATGTTTGTAGAA
>CALYCR020000400.1:0-14050 GCA_944470395.2 Schistosoma turkestanicum
TTAATGATTAATAAGGCTGAGTAAGCAGTTATCGCATTAGGGGGGTTGTGTAGTTTGTTAAGTTAGATATTTGAAATCATGAATCGATCAGAGTTAGATCACACCATTAGAAACCTGGAAGCACTGAAAGACAGTCGTTTCGTCCTGGTATGGGACTACTCATCAGCAGTGCGCATCCGCGACTGCGTCATCTCGCAGGATTCGAACCCAGGACGTTATGTCTTGCGCGCAAACGCCTAACCTCCGGACCACTGAGCCGGTATCTAACGGTGTTAATGTCAAGCTTTGATCAATTTACAGAGTTGTGCAACCTCAACCACATTGTCTTCGGTAGTTACTGTCTACACACGAACAGGTTGAACTTCACTGGTTTAGACTTCTCACTAGAGCACGGAGAAGATTTCTCACGGAGCTAGCCACTAGTGAGCACAGGGGTAGTGAAGATTGTCAAGTTATACATTTGAAATCATGACGAGTCCAATATCAAGAAGAAACGGCCGTCCAGTGCTTCCAAGTTTCTAACGGCGGCCTAACTGTGATCGATTCATGATTTCAACTGTTTAAGTAATTATTATAAATGATACATTTAGAAAATTTTATTTATGTGCTACTAAAACATTATGATTGCATACTTAAGACAATGTTCTGTGACTAGCGACTGATTCTTACTATTAAAATATCTTGTACTTATGTGATACGTTATCAATATTTTACTATTCCAGTCTACAAGCATAGTATTCAGTCGTAGTTAAGCAAATGCACCAGTTCTGTATATTATTAATGAATAGGCATTAAATATCTCAGAAGCCGAATCTCTATCTATGTGAATTTACTCATTTTAGTGTATGAATAGTATTTTGATAGTAACATATCTTTGAAAACTTTCACATAGAGCTGTATGTTTAAGTTTGATAAGAAGGACATAGTGGAATGTTGGTTTTGCTGAGTTTCGGTTATCGTAGAAATTTCAAGAACTTTGAAATATTTTGTGGACTCATGCTAATACTATGTCGAATCTCCTCTATTTGATATACGGAGATTCAAATTGACGACAAGCAGATGATATGACGTGATTTTTCGATGTCACCGCCTCATTCAACCAAATCGAACCAAGTTCAGTGAACGAAACTTTATCTTTTCATCTCTCAAATAACATAAATCTCACAAAGTACACCAAACTTCAAATGAAAAGTTTATTAGGACCCATAGATTAATATATGACTACATATTCGCAGTTATCATTCATTAATATATTGATCTCTAGAACCCACAGACAACAACTAGAGACTGAAGCATAATGAAAGTCAACCGACACAACAATATGGATGCGAGAAGGTAATATCTAATGACTATCCTTCAGGAGAACAGCTATCTACACAACTTCATCAAAAATTATCAACCCTAACTAATCAGAAAAAGCAAATTCAAGTACGGTAACCAATCAACAGACTGACCTACCATACGAAGAATACATCGGAAATTACAATCAGATTGCTGAAACCGTTTGAAACAGGTGTAGTACATTAACCAACAAATGTGTAAAAACACAAACCTCCAAAACTCTGCCCGAAAATATCGTAACAGTGCTCACTAGTGACTACTAGCTTCGTGAGGAAATTCTCGGAGTTCTAGTGAGAACACGTGACCAATGGAGTTCAACCCTGTTGAGTTGACAAATGGGTGAGGTCGCGCAAAATCCGTAGATTAATCAGAGTTAGACAGTAACACCGTTGGATGCCGGCCCAGTGGTCTGATGGTTAGGCTACCGCGCACAATACCGAAGGTCCCGGGTTCGAATCCTGCGAGGAGCAGGAGTCGTGGATGCGCACTGCCATTGATGAGTCCCATACCAGGACGAAACGGCCGTTCAGTGCTTTCAGGTTTCTAATGGTGTAGTCCAACAATGATTGATTGATGATTTCAAATGTGTAAAAACACGAACCTCCGAAACTTTGCCCGAAAAAAACCACTTTTGTCAAGCATATGTAAACTAAAGAAAATGCAAACATCATGTACAAAGCAAATGGTACATAGTGTGAACATCATTTGGCAGTCGAACGCTATAATATGCCTTTATTTAGATCAATACACGCGGGCATACATACGATCAATAAATACCGGATAGAACGAACACTCAGAATAACAGAGAATTTTCATGAGACCGACACTCATTTCAACAAACATATGAATATTGGTCCAATTTATCAACCAATAAGTAGATCTTTAACAAACACATGATCAAGAGCTCGATCAAACGGAGATACAATGAAAACAGCTGAGCTACAAACGTCCATCACCTCAAAATCATTTTCGCAGTTAAATAATTGGTCCTCAACCAATAAATAACTCGAATTTTGACTCATTGAATTGTGTAAAATTCTAAAATTCATTTGAATAATATCTTCAGTTAGTTAGTTTGTGAAGTCACGTTTTGTAAGTCATTTTGCAAGGATTTAGAGATTAATTACGTGTGCAACTTATTATTCCAGATAGTTCAATCACATGAGTAATATTGATTACACCATTGTTATCACCTGAAAGCTTTACAAATCATGCAAAAGATTTGCAGTTCGGGCTGAGTATATAGGAGGTGTTGTTTTTCTCTGTGATAAATGGTTTCATTGTGAAGTTTTAATATAGCAGGTTGCATCCGATAGCGTCTGACCAACGGATGAGAATTATTTGACTTGAACAACTGTTATTGAAAACTTGCATCTTCCTGATGATGACCTTCATGTTCCCCCACTTTCGCTCCCGAAAAGTCAGTAGAAATGTCTATGTAAGAACATGCAGTGTGATGCGGTTGGATGCTTTACTCACTGTGCATTTTATATACCTGCAGCACCTTTTCCTTATTTCGTCATCTGCTGGACGGTTGACGATAGATTGTTAAAAAACTTAGCTTGTTCATCTCGACGCTGGGAGTCTACTGAATCCTTCATTCTGTGAAACTATACCCTGTTGAAGACATTTGTCTGATATTGAGGGGAGAGTGATGCCTCTGTAGTTTTCACATGTGCTGAAATCACCTTTATTTGTTGCCTTGACCAAGTGTCTTTCTTCCAAGTCAGTCTGTACTTGTTCTTTATCTGAAATCTTGACTTAAAGAATGTTAAGTATCAATGTAGTTACTGCTACGTCCGATTTCCTCGCCTATTCTGGAAAATCTCTGGTCCCACTGCTTTACCATTGGTGATTTGTCTGATGGGCATGCTGATCTTTTCAGTAAGTACTGTCACGATGTTGGGTGGATTCAGTGCGGCTAATCGATTCAAGAGTTCCTTACAGTGCTCTACCAACCTGTTTTGCCCTTCTTCAATTCTGGTAATTGATTTGCCTATCTTGTTTTTCACTAGTTGTTCTGATTTAAGTCAGTTTTCAGCGAGCTTCCTTGTTGTAGCCCAAGAGTTGTCTCAAGTTTGATTCTCTTACAGCCTTTTCGAACCTCAATGCTAGATCCTCCACACAATTATGTTTGTGGGCTGTGATGCTTCTCTTCACTCGCTTGTATGCCTCTGTGTATTCGGCTTGTGTCTTAGCTTCCTCTACTCTTGTTCAGCTGATATTGATTGCTGCCTTCTTGTTCCTTCCTTTTCCAATCTTATTCGGTATTTTCACAATGATCTATTCATTGAGATAGTGATTCTTGAGACCAAGAACCTCATGATATGTTTAACTGATTGCCTGCCTCCTTGATCCCTTTCCACTTGATAACCATTGTAGTTTCCTCTTCGCTGAGTAAGTCGTGAGATGTTTGGAACCTACTTTTTGGGGCTATCTTAAATTTGTGAAGTTTTATAGTATCCTCAAGAATGGCCGTATTAGACATTTGTGATGTTCTTCGTCTCATGGTTCAGTGCTTCCTGAGTTTCACTTTCATCCTGGTGACGAACGAGCGATGTTTTAAGACTATATCAGCTCCTCTCTTAGTTTGTACGTCCCCCATGATCCTCCTGAACATTTATTGATGCAGATACAGTAAATTTCGTTCTGTGCGGTGTGATCCGATGAAACCCGTGCACTTTTTTGTGTGTGAATCTGGTGCTACTTGTGAACACTTTAGTGAAGGCACATAGATTTGCAAGTTCCTTTCCCGCAGTCTATATCGTCATATGACGTCTTTGTATCCGGTTTAATCCAATCCAACCTTGACATTTCGGTCTCACATAAAGAATGGTTGGGTTATTTGGGTGGCATTTCCCGACGATTCACTAAAGTCGCTTTTAGGATTGATCTTGGACGTCTTGTTTGTAATCATTGTTAGGTGAATAAGCATTAGATGACTTTCATTCTAATGCCCTCTTTCTCCATTTTGAAAAATGCTTTCATAATCCTGGATTCATGAGTTTCTGATCCTTTGAGCTCTTTCTGTGCTTCTTTCGACAGCATCAGTTCAACTCATTGTATATGCTCAGCATTTTCTCCTGCATGTCTGAAATATAATACAACTAGTCTTAGTCGACCAACCTGTTGTGTCCAATAGTTCTAACTCATTTCAGGCACCGCCAAGTTGTATCATTTCATTTCTGCAACAACTTAGATGACTCCCTTGGTCTCACACAGTCAGTTGCAACGTAAGAACTTCATACGTATGTACATAAGTTCATGTTGCCATACCACATTAGCACAGAGACGCAAATGTCAAATCAAATCTCACAGTGATAAAGATAGTAGCGGTATTAATGGTAATGAAGAAGACTAGGGTTCGAAGATATAATTCAAGAAGTATAATTCAGTGAGATAAGGTTATAAAGACAAAGGCAGATGTGCTGACGAATCCAGAAGATTAGGATTTGAGAGAGCACAACCAATGAATGCACCGGCGACATCGCAAACTAATTTGAGCCATGTCTTTCAAGGTCTCTAACCATTGGTGACTTTCATCTCGCGGACCCCAACCAGGTAGCAGCCTACATCTACCAACATGACTCAGTCCACTTGTCAGTGACTACTTCATGAATTTCTGCCATGTTTTGGTCTGGCCGCCAAGGTCTCACACATTATAAGATCGTTTCATTCAAAAAGACATTGTGTTGTGTTTCCTTTGTAGAATAAATAGAAAATAAACTTGATATCGATTTCTCATCATGTTCATTCTCACATTTTTTTTATTTATGAATGACACAGATAGAATAATATATTTTAATCACATGATACATTTCATTTATTGAGGTGAGTGAATTTTTGGATAACTTGTGAAATTTTTGGAAACAGTTATTATTACTACCAAAAAAAAGATGAAATAACTTGTCTTTTAATTCAAGAATCTTTATTAGTAAGAATTCATGAAGAGTCGAATAGAACATCATAAATTGAAGTGGAAATATACTGAAAATATCGATTGGTGAACTTCAATGCACTAACCACATGATATTTCCTTATTTAGCCTTCATAAATACAAACACACATGCCTTACATCAATTTAATAACCCTTTCTTAACAGTCTGTTAGCTTTTTGATAAATTAAGATGGTTATTGGCTACACTTTTAGTGTACTACCACCGCCTAGGTTGTTTAAAATATTGAAAGAACTCTTACATTATTACACTGATAAGTTAAAGTTCACGACGAATATTCAGATTTAACTAAACTATCTTTTGCATATTGAGCAAACAATGTTCTCTGTTGTTCGATTTACAGTCTGAAATAGTTTGATTCATTCCACTAGACACAGTTTATATCACTGCACATTCAATTAACTAGATTTCTGCAGTAACGTTGTTCGATACTCTCTCAATGGTCTATGGGCTTGAATTCATGTGTAGGACTGAAAGATTTATGGTTCTATTGACGGATACTGCGTTGATGGTTCAGCCGAAATTCAGTTTACTATCTGAAACTATGAAAACAGTTAGATTTGCGATATTGATTTTTGATATTCCTATGTGGTATGTGCTACTTATACGAACGATATAAGTAGTATAAGAATGGACATGAAAGAAGAAGAAGTCTCACGGACAGAAGAGGAAAGCGGAAAGCAAATGGAGCAAAAGCAAGAAGTAAATGGAGTACCAACAGGAAGGAAAGGAAGCAACAGCAGGAATGGAAGAAGGATGGAGCGTTCGAAGTCACGACTCAAGAAGATGGTGTGCAAATAGATTATTCAATGTAATGTTTTCGTTTTTAATTAACTCAGAGTGTAAATTTGCATAATACAATCTTCCTCGACTGCCTCAGTCTTCTCACCTATAGCTCTGTGTAGCTAGAAGATTCAGCATTTTTTTCGGTCGATTCATACTCTACGCCTAATAGAGTGTCATTTGTTATTTCAGCTTATTTTTCCAATAGTAATGATTCATTTCAGTGAATTTGAAATCGCTCGTCTAAGCAACTAACCGAAAGCTTGGAAACTGGTTACAATGACGATTCACAAGTGATTTCATTTGCCTAGACTGAAATGTTGATCAAGATTTATGCAACTGAAGACTGTTCTTTTGGTTGATTGGAATATCACGAATGACTGATCGTTGACTTGTGGCAAATGACTGGTAATTTTTATTCATAACGAAAGCAAAAATCAAGTTTTTATCTAAAATAGTTCAGTTTAATGCTCTGACATTCATTCTAGCGACTTATTAGACAGAATTAAAATCCATACAGCTGACTAGAAAAACTTAACATTGAGGTTACCACTGTATAATCAACTAGCCTTACCTCCTTGTGAAACAAGTATTTACACTAATTTGTTTAAAATATTAGAAAAATTTGTAGCAGCAGCCTCTACAGCAGCAGTAGGTACTCAACATACATAAAGGAAAAAGCAAAATTCTCCGATGCAACACAACATGCACCAAACCAAATCACTCTTGATGGAGATGCCTTGGAGGACGTAAGCACCTTTACATATCTTGGCAGCATCATGATCGACAATCAAGGTGGATCCGATGCAGATGTTGGGGCTCGGATTAGCAAAGCAAGGGCTGCATTTCTACAGTTGAAAAATATCTGCAACTCCAAACAATTGTCAACCGAAATCAAAATCAGGATTTTCAATACAAATGTCAAGACAGTTCTACTGTATGGATCGGAAACTTGGAGAACTACCAAAGCCATCATCCAGAAGATACCATTATTTGGGAACAGTTGTCTTTGCAAAATACTTCGGATTCGTTGGCCAGACACTATCAGCAACATTGTACTGTGGGAAAGAACAAACCAGATTCCAGTGGAGAAGGAAATCAGAAAGAAGCGGTGGACACACACTACGAAAAGCACCTAACTGCGTCACGAGACAAGCCCTCACGTGGAACCCTCAGGGTAGAAGGAAAAGAGGAAGGCCAAGGAAAACATGACGCCGAGAAATAGAGAAAGATATGAGAGGAATGAACAAACATTGGACAGAACTGGAAAGCGAAGCCCAGGACAGAGTTGGTTGGAGAAAACTGGTGAGCGGCCTATGCTCCATTTGGAGGTAACAGGCGTAAGTAAGTAAGTAAGTAAGTATTAGAAAACTTCATCGCACACAATGTATCACTCACTCTACTCACCTCTTCAGCATTCAATAAACAAAATGTATTTTCATCAATGATAACATTAGTCATTTTGCCATTCAATTGAACTGGATCAATAAATTGTTGATGATTATTCGGTGGATGAATTTGAAATTTTGACTGTTTTACACTCTGATATTGTTTAATTGGTGATGGAGCATTATGATTATGATTATGATTTCCTAATCGAGGTATATCTAATCTTGTGTAAAATGATTTTTGATCAACTAACTTATCATGACTATGATGATTACGATCATTACTTATGCTGACAGTATTCTTATTATAGTTTGTATAATTAATATTCTCATTATTATTATTACTAGTATTATTGATGTCATATTTCAATGCAAATGGCGGCATTTGTGAATGTTTTGTACGCAGTGTACTATTACATGTTTGATAGAAGAAGGCATCGTTAGTTCGTTTGACAGTATATTGTTTCGGATGTAATGATGTCAATGCACTACCAGAACTATTTGATCGGTGTAAAGATTTTTTGCGTATAGTGGACAATGGATTGCCATAAGCACTATTGTTATTGGACATTGAATGTATGACATTCTCATTGTGCGCGTATTTCAAAGGATCATTATTACTGTTATTATTATGAATATTATTGCTTGTAGCGTAATACATTTGAATAGGATATTGGGATTTTGACCAATGTTGTTCATTTATTATTTTTGAATTGTTTTGTGAATTAGATAGTTGAAAATCTGTTGAAGATTTTTTCATTGTGTTTGGTACATTTATGAATGATTGTTTAGAGTGTGGTGATCCAGTTGACGGACGAGTATCATATGGTATATGATTTAATTGATTTGACAAAGTTGAAAATGTTTGATTGTTTATCTAAAACATTTTGTTAGATAATAATGATAATATGATGTATTTACAGATTAGTAACATTTTAGTTAAACAAACTGTACAACTGTCTGAAAACATGGATCAAAATTTCGTTGGAGATAAAGGCACAATTGATTTAGTAAATGACTAATCTTTGTAATGTTAACTAACTGGTTTCAAACAGTGATTATGTTTTGATAGCAAAATGGTATATCACATCACTTACCATGATTTGTTAAGCGATAATGAGACCATGTAAAACTGTGCTTCATAACAAGTTTCCACAGAGTGACAAAAAGTACGTCGAAATAAAGTATCATGAAGAGACCATTGTAGCCATTAGAATCGGTGAAGTTATGTGTATGTATTGATTGTGAATATATCTATCATCCGATAGAACTACTTAGTTACACATTTAAAATGATTAGTCAATCAATCAATCATTGTTAAACCACACCATTAGATATCTGGAAGCACTGAAAGACGGCTGTTTCGTTCTGGTATTGTACTGATCAGTAGTGCTTATCCACAAATCCTAAACCTTACAGAATTCGAGCCCGGGACCTTTCGTCTTGCACGTAAACAGCGGCATCCAGCGGTGTTACTGTCTAACTCTGATCGAACTTAGTTAACTGTGGTTTTATTTTTATTTCATTGTGACGGTAGTTTACACTACGCCTAGTCTCTGGAGTTAGTATACAATGTCTACTCATCACCTGTAATCATTATCCCCTGAGTTTGCTGGTTTCATTGCTTCCCACAATCACATTAAAGTGTATCGACAGATAAGGTGGTTTATAGTGGCTTTTCAGCAAGAATCATAGGAAACAATTTTAGGTTAATGTATGCGATTAGTGTAGTGTTAAAAGGTTAGGCTGTTATTGATGTAAGGAAACTATTGCTGAGATTTGTGGAAATTTGGTAGTCATAGAAAGGGATGTAAACTGTATTTATATTGATTAATAGTGTGAAACATATTATTAGTGTACATCTACTAACGATGCTAAAAAGATATTGCGTTTTTCGAACTAAGGACAGTGTTACATAAAACTCTACAAATCGATACTTCAAAATGACTTAAAAAATATGTTTCACAAGGAATTGAGTTTATATGGATGGTTTTACTAAGTTGGAGCGTTACATCACTTATTGATCTCAGCGTATGTGTCACGGAAACCCGAGGAGCACTGAGAAGTACAAGGATTCTGATAGGAGATTCCTCGGCAATTTACATGCATTAATACTATTAGAATCAAACAGTTTCGAGAAGGAAGCTGAATTACAGGAATCATTTTCATGTTGTCCAACAGTACACAAAGTTGTCGTTGTGTACTGCTGCGGATTTATACACTCGATCTCAAACTAACGGTCATCAGTGTTGAGTACTGTTACGCCTGCACGTAAACACGTAAGCTTGATATGCTTGAACTATTACGAGATTACCTAGTCGGAAAAATGAGAGCGAGGATCGAAGATCCGGCGATACCACATGCTACACAAATCCGATTATACCTACCCCCATGTTGAGTAAAATAAGAAGACTTGATATGAAGTAGAACGTGTATTCTACAAGCATCCAGAAAGTACGAGGTCGGAATCCAGAAGAGAATCAGGATCCCGGACTAGGGATCCATGTCCGGGCCATAAAACGTTACAGATCATGCATATTTATACATTTTGGTCGAATAGGAAACAGCATCGAAGTCTGTGACATTGACAGTTAAGCCAACCAATAGGAAGCAACATTTTAATTGACATTGATAGTCAGGACAACCAATAAGAAACAACATTGAAGGACGTGACATTGATATCATCTAGGACGACCATAAAATTGACCATTAGGAATTAACCAATGGGAGTCGACCAATAATTAATTCTCTTAGGATATTGGATGAATATCCTAACAAGTACATTTTACAAGGTTTTTCCTATTTCATCAACCAGTCATCTATCTAATATATATGAAATATAGATTTAATTTTACTAAAGTTTGGAAAATACAATTGATTAGGGATAATTTTCACGCGGAAACAATCATTTAAATTATCAAGTTCCCAATAACACAAATTATTAGACATATAAATGCAACACTAATAACCGTTCAAGATGAAATAACTCCCTAACAAAACAAATCTTTCACATCATTTCATGTATTTAGCACTTACTTTTAACTTTTTCTTCTCATTTCCATTTCTAAATAAAGAAGGAGTATAATAGACCGAATGTTGTTTATTCTCTGAATTCATATTTTCAATTGAATTTAATTTTTGCTGTACAGAAGAAATATCATGAATGGAATTTAAATTACCAGTGGAATTGAATTCCATCACAGAATTATGATTATAACTGCTAAAACCGGATGATGTATTCGAAATGGTATCATTGCGTAATTTGTTCTTTTGGATTTTATCTGATATGGAATTTGGTGTGAATTTTTCGCCGGGACTTCGTCTCTCATTATTATTCTCTAATGTTTTATGATGTTTTCTCATACGACAATGTTTACGACGAGATGAATAATGTGATGAGCTGGTTTGTTGATCTGAGTAATGATTACGATTTAAATCTTTCATTAGATTTCTGTCATGATTGTTGGAATGAGAATAACGTACAGTTGCATAGTCATCAATTTGATTCATGTCTGATTGTGATAATATTTTGTTTGAAACTAAAGGATTAGTTGTCGTTGTATTGTGTAAAGGTGAAATGTGTTGATTTGAATTGTTTAATGAGAGTTTCGATTGATCATTGAGCGATTGATAAACATCCGGTTGATAATATTTTGCACGAACACTCTGAAATATTATTTATATATTATTTAAGAATTAAGAAATCAATGATAAAAAGTATTAGGAACGATTCAATTCAATGTAGTTATGTGATTGGTAATTGTACTACTTACACAATTATGGTTCATGAGTATAGATAGATTATGAATCCATCGTTTGATAGATAAGACTTGCTATTATGGGGTTGTGAAGATTGTTCAGTTTTATTGAAACCATGAATCGATCAATGTTAGACCACCATTAGAAAGCTGGAAGCACTGAAAGATGGCCGTTTCGTCCTGGTATGGGATTCATCAGTGGCAGTGCGCATCCACAACTCCTGCACCACACAGGATTCGAACCCAGGACCTTCGGACCACTGAGCCAGTATCTAACGGTGTTATTGTCTAATTCGACCAATTCATGGAGTTGTGCAACCTCATACACAGTCTTTGGTAGTTACTGTCTACACCCGAACAGGTTGAACTTCACTGGTCACGTCTTCCCACTAGAACTCGGAAAAGATTCCTCACAAAGCTAGTCACTAGTGAGGACAGGTAAGACTTTCGACTTTTGACCTTGTTAATAGAAATTTTCTACTCATCGGCATATATATTCATTAGAATATTTCTAACTCTTAATCTAATTTGCAATCTGAAATTAAGTCCAACTAAGTAGCATATGTTAACATCAGAAGTAGCGTAGTATCATAACTGTTTAGAATAAGGTAAGGAGTTAATCACACTGTACATACCTAGTAAGTGAGTTCATTTAACCAGGAATTTAAACAGTTCCAGAACACATTTAAAGATCTCATTCATACATGATATTCAAAGATTATCAGTATGCGGCATAGAGATAAATTCCCGAAATAATATTGCGAGGCTGTGATTATAAATAGTTTAAAGCAAGATGATTCATGTCAGAATTTGAAAGTCTAGGCTTTCATCCATAAATGAGTCATGAGATGATGTTCATGATGAGTATTAATAAAGGACAGAATAGTTGTTCACCACTCTAAAGATTTAACAGTTGTCCCGCTAAAGTTGTGTCTTGAAAAATACTGTTTTTTTTTAATTCGACAATCTCCACAAACTTTCAGTCATTACAGAACTTATTACTAATAATACTAGATAAGAATGGCAGATCAATAGATGAAGTGGTGAAACTTCATCAGCTGGAGTCATCCGGACATGTGATACGTATGCCTAACCACAGACTGCCTCGATGAACGATGTTTTGGAGTGTCGTGGTAAGCTGGAAGAAAGCTTATAGCGGCTAGACTGAAACATGGCACAAATACATTCAGTGGCTGACAACATGACTGACTCATGTTGGTAAGTGTGAACTACCTGGTTGGGGTCCTCCAGATGGCAGTAACTGATGGCTGAAGACCTTGTATCACATGGCTGAAGGTCGTTTGAAATGGCGCAGGTCCTTCCACTCTTTGTCTTCCCTCTAATTAAAATCTCCTGAATACCTCACCACCTCTCTCTTTCTCTTTTCAAATTTATTTCACTTAAAGGATAGTGAAGCTAAGAATATATATTTCAGCAGCAACTAGAAGGAATGTTGGGCAGCTAGATAAGTGAACCCTACCTCGAGGCAGCTTGGAAAGATATTCAAAAAGCTGTGGAAACAGCAGTGATATCTGCTAATAAGGTAACCATATGGTTAGGGATAATAAGTGGACTTCAGTATCACCTACTGAACTGAAAAATACTGAGAAACTCATCAAGTCCTGCTCTGAGTACAATGAAGAGCAGAGTCAGCTTAGGCAGAGCCTGATAAAGAGCCTACGCAATGATCGCGAACAGTAGTGAATAGAGAAAGCGAAAGACATGGAAAAAGCAGTAGCGATAGACAACAACAGACACCTATTCAGACTTTTAAAAGAAACCGCAATGGGGAATCTGACTGTAAGTGAGACTATCTCGGAAAAGGATGAGCTTATTATTCATTCTCAATCCAAGAGATTTGATCAGTAGGTAGAACACATCAGACACTAGTTCAACTGGCCTTCAGCCACGATCTTCAGTCAACGTGAATGGCATATCGATGTAGGTCCTCCTACTGTTTGTGAAGGCGAAAAAGCTATAAAATATCTGAAGGGAGGGAAAGCAGCAGACCGTGACAGGCTCACTCCTTGGATTTTTAAGGATTGTGGTCAAGTTTTAGAAGTTAACATGACTGAGATCTTAAAGAGAATTTGGGAACTGAACATAATCCCATCCAGCTGGTCTCAGTCACTGATGTTACCAATCCATAAAAAAGTACAAACGTCCTCTTTTGGCAATCACAGTGGAATCAGTCCAGTATAGTTTCGAAAATGTTAGCCTCGATAATACGTAGACACCTAACTACAGCTCACAAAGAGAGCACTCGTCGGGGTCCACGAGGCGATAGTTACCGATGGTTAGAGACGTTGAACGACATGACATAAAATTATTGTCAATTCACTCATAAATTTTATTCTCCTACATAACTGAAGCCATGATATTTCTAGTAATTTCTTCTCAAATTTAATTCTCAAGGCATCTGTTTTTTTCAAGACTTCTGACTTCACTTGAATAGTTTTCTGACATCATGATCATGTCAAATGTGGCAACCTTCACAGAAAGACAGCCGTACACGGTGGTAGGTTTTCTATGACTGCTTTATTAAATAATTAATTAGGAGTAAAAGCATACTGTTAATCGATTATCAAGTTTTTCTATTTGGCTAAATGTTTCAACAGCGCAGTACACCATTTTTCCAGAGTGAATTTTCATAGCCAAATATCCACGTACGAAGATCCTGTAACCTCCAGTAAAGGACAGCTGCTTTTTGAATAAATTACTCACGGAATTGGAAAACAGATGGAAAATGTACTATTCGTATTTTTCAAATCTGTAGTACCTCCACATATATTCCAGTTCGCTTACATTCAATTTGGTTAAGCCC
>CALYCR020000401.1:0-13964 GCA_944470395.2 Schistosoma turkestanicum
ATTCACGTGCTGTTACGGGTACTAGGTAGGGATGACAAATAACTAGATAAAGTATTGAAACTCTATCAGTTGAGGTGGTTGAGGCATGTGTTACGTATGCCCAACCGCCGACTGCGGTGGCGAGTGGTGAAGGAGTAGGTTGCGAGAAAGCTAGTGGCGGCCAAACCAAAACATGACAGAGATCCATGAAGTCACTGACAAGTGGACTGACTGAGCTGTGTTGGTAGGTGTAGACTACGTGGTTGGGGCCCGCGAGATGATATTAATCAATGGTTAGAGACCCTGAATGACATGGCTCAAAACCGTTTACAATGGCTCAGGTGCATTCGTTCCTTGTGTCCTGTCAAATCTTAATCCTCTGGATTATTCATTTTTATCTTTCTCGTTTTAAGTTTATTTCACTAGATTCTTCTTCTTGAATAATATCTTCGAGCCCTAATCTCTCCGATTACTGCTAATCCCTTTACTATCACTACCATTATGGGATTTGGACGGACAGTTGCGTCTCTGTACCAATGTAGTATGGTAACCTGAACTTATGTACTGATGTACGAAGTTCTACGTTTTAACTGACTGATTGACTGACCAAATTCATGCTCTTATAACCAGTAATTTTTTTGAATTTTGCAGGTTGACATTTTCCCCAATTGGGATAAAATCGGCACTCAGTTTAAAAATATATATATATTGACTTTTAATATAATTGTATTCTTAATCTCACTTTTTATCCTTTGGTGTGGGGGCTAAGTGGCTAAAACAAATCATTGAAATCATGAATCAGTCATTGCAAGACAACCTTTAGAAATCTCGAAGCATTTAACAGCCATTTCGTCCTGGTATGAGACTCATTAGCAGTGCACGTCCATGATTCCCGCTCGCGAGAATCGAACCGAGGACCTTCGATCTCGTGCTCAACCGCTTAACCTCTAGAGGACGGAATCCAATGATGTTAATGTCTAACTTCAATCATTTCAAGGCATTTGTACAACTTCACCAACTGTCTTCTGTAGGTAACTGTCTACACCTGACAGAGTTGGATTCTATCGGTCATGACTTCGCACTAGAACTCCGAGAATTTTCTCAGGAGCTTAGTCCTTAGTGAGTACATTGTGGATGCGTACTGCCTCTGAAAAGTCTCATACTAGGAGGAAATGGCCATCCAGTGTTTCCAGGTTTCTAAAAGGTGGTCTAACAATGATTAATCTCTACAATGAATAAAACGGTTTCTATAGACAGGTACGAATCCCCGCTTCCCAATCTACCTTACATCAATTTTGAAATAACCAGTTAGTATTATTCTAAATTTGATCATATATAGAAGAATAGAATTCATAGTTGAATACAAATAGCAAACATGTACACTTGATAACTATGAGATACATTACCTCCTTATTTTATATACAATAATCTTATTCTGTATTTTTTTTCACATGACTGAATTATTTTCTGCATTCTGTTGGATTTACACACACAAACACAGGTTACACTAAATATGTGTACTAAGAAAAAAACGAAATTCATTCCGAAATTTGAAACCAATCTTGTCTTACCAAATTTATTGGATTTTATGCCTAAACGTCGTGTATTGGCTTTATGTCAAGTAAGTTGGAAGAGTGAATTACCTGTGATTTTTTTTAATGCTATCTAATTGTTTATTTACTAAATGATTTGTTTTTCTTAGACTTAATCTCAAGTTATTTAAGAGTTGACATTTTAGTAATCCGATCTCGTAGGTAGGTAGCCGTCGATCGATCGATCGACAGATCTCGTACATGAACTAGTTTAATTTAGCTTGGAGTGGTTTGGGTGATTCCTTTCTTGATATTTTGAATTGAGTCTCATATGCGTTACAAAAGTAAGTGGCTATCTAAGCTCTGTAGCTTAGTGGATAACTCGGTGGCATTTCAGGTAAACGGTCCTAGGTCCGAGTCCCGGAGTGAACAACAACCTTGAGATACAAGTACATCCAGGTGACGAGTTCTAAATAGTTTTGTGTTAGAAATTATCTATATATGATAGTAAGCCGTAGTATTCTTTTGACTAGTCCCATAGGAGAGCTGCTCCCAAATGCCGTGGTACGGTCGAGTGAAAATAGTCCGCTCTCTAAATGCCCTCATATGACTAGGTCTAACACAGAAATCCTACGTACTGCCTTCTTGTGGCAAAGGTATTTTTCACGAAATTGAGAAATCGAAAAGTTATTGTTTGGTCAGAACTTAAGCCAAATCGGTTGGTACGGAGAACCCACCTATAAGGGTTGGAAAACTCTTATTCCAAACCAGTGGTGTATATCGGCTCTAGTATACTGTTGGAACGAATGGTGTATGAATCCATTGTTGTTGAGTTGCTTCCATGAGACTGAATCGCATTACGTTGCTCCACTACCTTGACGATTAGACATTTGAGTCAAAGGCTCAGGGTTTGGCCCCTTAAGAAAGCCACTTGTTTCAGTTTAGGTGTTCAGGTAGTATCTTAGCCCTCTCATAAGTTCATTAATTTGTGTGATGCATTAATATTTAGGTGCCTCATTTGTACAGATGCTTAAGTGTGGTATAACTAAATATGTATACAAGGGAGCTGTACTACATTGAGCGTACAATTGGACAATTCCTCAACACTATTATTTACAACTAGGTAAAATGAATTATATTTAGTTACTTACTCGTCATTTAATGGCTGCGACATCCGATCCACCATACCGCATCATTGTGTTCAAACAGAGTTTGTACAACCACGCAAGATGATTGGGGTCCGCGAGATGATAATAATCGATAGTTAGATACCCTGAATGACATGGCTCAAAACCGTTCGCAGTGGCTCCGGTGCATTTATTCTCTGTGCTCTCTCAAATCCTAATCTTCTGGGTTCTTCAACACCTCTAGTTTTGTCTTAATAAACTTATCTCACTGAATCATACTTCTTGAATAATATCTTCTAATCCTAACCTCTCCGACTACTGCTAATACCTTTACTACCTCTGTAGTGAATGAGAACACAGGTGGGGCAACCGAATTGTATTTAACGAAAATTACAGAGTTACTCAGTAAAATCGGAAAACCATATCGTAAATCGTTCATTTGCAAAAGATCAGTTCATCCTATGGAACTGGACTGTTCCTGTTGCCAAACATCAATCCATTGTCACTCACTATTCATGCGTTTCATACAAATTCCATTGTTTTCTAACTCTTCCTTTCTTGATCTTCCCCCCATATTATGCTACCAGACTTTACGTTGACACTCACGTTATATACTACTTATAAGTAGTTCGCATCACAGCACCACACTACCTCTACTACTATTGGATTTGAATTGACAACTACATCTCTCTGTGCTGACGTCGTGGTATGGCAACATGAACTGATGTACTTACGTAAGAAATTCTACGTTGCACCTGACTGACTGGCAACCACACAAACTACATAAACAGTGAGACTACAATTTTTGAACGACCTTTGGACGTAATTCAAATGACCTTGATAAATTTCATCCAATCAGCAAATAGTTGATATAAAATAAGAATTCATTACATAAAACCAGAAAGTTAGAATGGATAAACTTTCCTTAACACAAGCTTTAAAAACTTGCTCAGATTCAAAAGAGGATCTCCAATTCTGAAATCGTAATGCATACGGTACAAGAATTGATCCATGTGACTTCACAAAAGCTCACCTATGGAGCCATGATAAAATCTAATAAACTTCCTTAGCCTTCACCATATGGCTTCTCTGTTGTTAGTCTACACGCCTGTGATGCGGTCTATGGAATGTCTCCTGTGAACGATGACACGATGGATGTAATCAAATATCAGTAGACATCTCTATGCCTTCCAGTAGTCAGTGCATATTGAAGTACCAAGCTGTACATACTGTCATATGATTGGTATCAGTGTCATAGCCTGTCGGTTTTGGACTTCATGTGAATTCCGTTTTTTGCTATGATCAATCATAAACACCACAGATTCGCTGAGTTCATCTGAGAAGCTGCTACATATCCAGTCTTCTCGCATACTTTTTCCTCTATTAAATATTCATTTTCTAACCACTATCCCATCGATTTCCACAATTCGTTTAACTCTTCAAAACGGTTGATTCAACCCTGTCATCTTTACTACGTATATATCTCTGCAGTATTCGTAACATTGAACCGCCAAAGCTGTTTATTGAAATCGGGCAAAAAGTATCTCTATTCTTGCAGCTTTACTTCTCCAACATATTTTAGAAAGTCGTTAAAGTAGTCCAGCAGTCATCTTAACACTACAATTATAAACAATGAGGCTTCTTAATAATCCATTGTGTTGTAGCCGCTCATCTATGACGTCCTCCTTATAATCCGTTGTAAACTTATTCTACGTGTCGATTAGGTACTGAAATAAGCGTTCTGACCATGAAATCGCATGTAATTATATTTCAATTTTAATTTTATTGGTTAGAACCCACCATTAGTGTTACGCCTGCACGTAAACACGTCATTTCGATATGCTTGAACTATTACGAGTTTACCTAGTCGGAAAACGAGAGCGAGGATCGAGGATCCGGTGACACGACGTGCTACTCAAATCCGATTATCCCAACCCCCATATTGAGTAAAAGAAGAAAAGACTTGATATGAAGTAGAACCTGTATTCTACAAGCATCCAGAAAGTACGAGGTCCGAGTCCAGAAGAGAATCAGGATCCCGGATTAGGGATACGGGACCGGGTCTTGGTCCTGGTCATAAAACGTTACACATAATGCGTATTTATACATTTAGGTCGAATAGGAAACAACATCGAAGTCTGTGACGTTGACAGCCAGGACGACCAATAAGAAACAACATTGGTGTACGTGACATTGATAGTCAGGACAACCAATAAGAAACAGCATTGGAGCACGTGACATTGATATCTACTAGGACGACCATAAAATTGACCAGTAGGAATTAACCAATAGGAATTGACCAATAATTCTCTTAGGATATTGGATGAATATCCTAACAGTTAGAAACCTGAAAGAACGAAACGACCGTTCCATCCTGATATGGGACTCGTCAACGAAATCTTTAGATTGATCAGAGTTACGCATTAACACCATTCGGTCCCAGAGGTTAGGCGTTCGCATGCAAGACCGAAGGCCCTGAATCTGAATCCTGTGAGTAGCTGAAGTCGCACATGCTCATTGCTGATGTAAGTCCCATACCAGGATGAATCGGCTGTCCAGTGCTTCCAATTATCTAATCCGTGGTCTAACAGCGATACATTCTCGATTTCAGTGTGTATATACATAATATTTTTGTTGTATACAACTTTCATTAGTTCTGTTATGATCACTATTATTATTATTATTATTGCTTTTAGGATTCAGATGATCGAGAGGCATATATAGCAGCTGGTGCTTATGACGCTGGTGGATCCCCCCTGTTCCAACGTATGAATCAAGGTTATTACCATTGGGATGAATATGATACTGTTGTTGCTCATCCAAATTGGGAAAGTCAAGTAACGAAATTACGACATATTTTAAAAGAAAGATTACCAACGATTAAAAATGGTGAGAGAGAGAGGGAGAGAGAGTGCGTATATTCATTTTTCGTTCTTTTTCTTCAGCATAGTTCTAAATAGATTGTTGTATTGTATTATCAAGTCTCTTGCCCGACCGTGGCTGCTACTTTGATGTGGTGGTGGCCGGGCTTGCTTATCATGACCACTCAGCTGCGTTATATTGTTGCCTAGGACATATGTTCCTTTAGGTGCTTTTATTCCAGGCAGGTCGATTGTAGAACGGTGATACTAAATGCAGCAACTCAAGGTCTGAGGGTGAAGTCGTACTGCTGACTGTAGAGGGGTGTGACAGCAGTAAGGGGTTTCTCTCGAACAATCAGCATCTGCAGCGATGTTGCCTTGTCACAAAGAAAACGGTTAGGAAACGTCGACCCTTAGAGTTTCACACCTCATCTTACCTCACAGATTTCCATCTCCGGCGGTAATAGCGGAGCCAACACTTTAAAAACTACCCATAAAAAGCCCATGCACGACCGACCTCAAGCAGTAGTCTTTTGGGTTCCACGATGACGCTCTCAAGTTTATAAGATTAAAACCAATCGAACTTCCTTTGCAGGGTCATCAAGAAACACCCTTCCAGGGTCTGTACAACCGGGAAATGACACCCGTCCTCATACCCGTAACAACACACGAGACCAAGTTGGTCTCAATCAAATCCCTGATCAAGTTTTTAATAGAATATCTATAGGGTAGACTAGTTGTTACATTAATATCATGTTAATAGTATTTCTTTGAACAATAATATGAAGAGCTTCTTGTTTTATAGCATTTAGTTTGAAATTACTGTTAAGTTTTCTTCGCTGATTCAAATGAAATCATAGGATATTTTTACTACTGCCAACAATATAAGTAATATATTTTACAAACCTAAATATATAGGGTCCACATATATTATTACCCCCCAGTATTCTCCAACCTACTCTATTCTCAACCTTCCTTTCCAGTTCTATCGAATTGTTGTTCATTCCTTTGATGAATATCTTCCATTCTCTTTTCCTTTAGTCTTGAGGATTTTTTTTTGCTCAGCGTTTTTTAGCTAACCACATGTCCTACCCTCCTCTTTTATTCGACCTTGGAATCAGCAGTAACCCCAGAAGCGATCCTGGCGGAGTTTTTTCAAACCATGTCATAAACAACAAGTAGTTTCTGCTTAAACAGAATCCACGAGACGACAGTCATCAATGGTTAGAGACTTTGAACGACATGGCTCAAAATCGTTTGCAATGGCGCAGATGCATCCACTCTTTGTGTTCTCTCAAATCCTAATCTTCTGGATTGGTCAGCACCTCTACCTTTGTCTTTCTAACCTTATCTCACTGAATTATACTTCTTGAATAATATCTTCGAACCCTAGTCTTCTTCATTACCATTAATACCTCTACTATCTTTATCACTATGGGATTTGATTTGACATTTGCGTCTCTGTGTGCTAATGTGGTATGGCAACATGAACTTATGTACATACGTACGAAGTTCTTACGTTGCAACTGACTGACTGACTGCTTAAACAGTTGCTTTTGTTTCCGTCCAAGAGATTTTCACCACATACTTCTGACAAGTAAGTATATGCATGTGATCTTCTCGTTTTCTGTCGGGAATGAGTGAATTGTAGCATCAGTAGCAGTAAACCATTTTCATGTAGTTAACTTCTACTCCAATATAAATTTAGTGGTATATATGTGAAATAACTGGCAATATTTCGAAATTACTCAAACTGATATACCGAATTTCTAACTGCCAATAATGGAGAAAATTCATAGCTCATGCGGATGATTGTGGGTGCTTTGTTCTCTCAGCGGGATGTTTCAGTTGTGGAGCTTCATTTCTATTTGAAGTTTGTGCTAATGATTTTGTGTTCAGAATAATGAATAATGAAAGCTCCACAACTGAAACATCCCGCTGAGAGAACAAAGCACCCACACGATCATTGGTTGAGGACTGTTAAGAGTTCCCTGCACCAGGGTGAAACAAGTGTCCAATTTCATGTCACCAACATCATAGTTGTTACCCTATTGAGCCGTTTATTGTGTGCCGTTGTATCACGATTGCAGTTGCTGCCTCGACTTATGCAGTGATGATCCTTACTTATCATAATGATTCAATCTGGGTATTTTCCCTTATCTATGTTTTAGATATCAACTGAATAGTAGTAGGGCTAAAAGCACCAGTCATAAGATCCGGAAACAAAGTTATACTACTGATTGTACAAGAAAGTGACAACAGTAATGTTTCCCTTATAAAATCAGCATTTACAAAAAAATGCTAGCTTGTCACAATGAAATGATTTGCCTTAAAATTATCACATCTCACTTTGACTCACAGACATCCGTTAACCACGTAAAGTCATTTAAAGTACCAAGGTAATGAGGCATCATAGATTTCTCTCAAAAGTGCATATATGACGGGCTTCATGAAGTTGTCAGCTGGATTCAGGAGTCATTAGAGGGTTGTGAAGATTGTTAAGTTACACATTTTGGAAACCATGAATCGATCAATGTTAGACCACCATTAGAAACCTGGAAGCACTGAGAGATGGCCGTTTCGTTCTGGTATGGGACTCATTAGTGGCAGTGCGCATCCATGACTCCTGCACCCCGCAGGATTCGAGCCCAGGACCTTCGGTCTTGTACGCGAACGCCTAACCATAAATTTTACAAAAGTCATTAATCTAGTGGGTAATGTGTTTAATTTTTCACTCAACCCCGCTTCATTTACTTTGATTTAGCTAATACAGTCAGTCAGCTACAACGTAGAACTTTGTACGTACGTGTACGTACATCACTTCAAGTTGTCATGCCACTTTAGTATAGAGATGCAATTGTCAATTCAAATACCAGTGGTAGAGTTAGTAGAAGTATTAGCGGTAATGGAGAAGATTAGGGTGATGTAGAATGCAAAGTATGGATGCATCTACACCATTGCAAACGATTTTGAGCCATGTCATTCAAGGTCTCTAACCATCGGTGACTTTCGTCTCGCGGACCCCAACCAGGTAGCCTACATCTACCAACGTGACTCAGTCCACTTGTCAGTGACTTCATGAATTTCTGCCATGTTTTGGTTTGACCGCCCCTAACTTTCTTTCAACCTACTCCTACAACATAAAACATAGCTCAACGAGGCAGTCCGTGGTTAGGCATTCATAACACATGTCTCAACCACCTCAACTAACCAAGTTTCACTACTTTATCTATTGATCTACCATCCTTATTTATTACCCGTATCCTTAGAGCAGCATACAGTCAGTGTAGGAAGGATTTGATTTCGACCAATTTGATCTCTCGTGCTGTTACGGGTATGAGGGCGGTTGTCACTTCCCGGCTGCCCACACCGTGGAAGGTTGTTTCTTGAGGGACCTGAAAAGAAAGATAGATTAGTGTTGGTCTTGGAGACCTGGGAGCGTGACCGCAGAGTCCAAGGGACAACTGCTTGAGGCCGGTCACGCACGGCCTTTTTATGAAAGGATTTTTGAGTGTTAGCTCCGCTCTTGAAAGCCCTTAGTGGACAGACACCCTTACCACCGGAGACTGAAATCCGTGAGGTAGGGTGAGGTGTGACATTTTTATGGTCGACCTTTTCTAACCCTTCGTTCCTTGTGAGAAGGCAGCATTGCTGAAGATGCTGGTTTTCTGAGGGAATCACCTTACTGCTGTCACACCCCTCGTCAGTCAGCAGTTCGACTTCGACCTCAGAGCTTGAGTTGCTGCTTTTAGTCACGTCGTTCTCCAATCGACCTACCTGACATGGTAGAGCCTACAGGAACATATGTTCCAGCCAATATAGCTCAGTTGGGTCATCACGATAGTCAAGCCCGACCACTAACACGTCAAAGTAGCAGCTACGGTCGGGTACAACAGCATTGTTAGCTAATTACCTTGTTTCTGTGTAAAGAAATCTTTTATTTTATTGTCAAACATTCTATAAATTGATTGTTTAATCCGAAAAAAATTCACATGTTCTTTTTTTATCTAATAATAGGTAGATTAGGTGAAGATGTCATGAAACTCATATCAATTCATATGAATAGTACTCAACTAGAGTCTAGTTCTATTGAAGGTGTTCCAGAAATCGCCTTATTGGATTTAATTTTGGGTCAGGTAATAATCTACTTTATAACTATTATTATTATTATTATTATTATTATTATTATTATTAACGTCTGAATATTATGTTTTGTAAAGTCATATAATAATTCCGTACGATATTATAGTATTCTTATTCTATGCGATCAACATCAGCTAAAGATCCCGACTGTAGCTTGCTGCCTTGACGTGGTGGGTTGGGTTTGCCTGTCGTGATGATCCAACTGAGCTATATTGCCTGGAATATATGTTCCTGTAGATTGTCACATTGTGGTGTGTGCTACTTATACGAACGATATAAGTAGTATAAGAATGGACGTGAAAGAAGAAGTCTCACGGTCAGAAGAGGAAAACGGAAAGCAAATGGAGCAAAAGCAAGAAGTAAATGGAGTACCAACAGGAAGTAAAGGAAGCAACAGCAGGAATGGAAGAAGGCTGGAGCGTTGGAAGTCAGGACTCAAAGATGGTGTGCAAATAGAGTGTTCAATGTAATGTTTTCGTTTTTAATTGACTAAGAGTGTAAATTTGCTAAATACAATATATCGCGCCTGCCTCAGTCTTCTCACTATGTCAGGCTAGTCGATTGGAGAACGATGAGACTAAAAGCAGCAACTCAAGGTCTGAGGACGAAGTTGTACTTCTGGCTGTAGCGGTATGTCACAACGGTAAGATGTGTTTCTTTCGGACCACCAGCATCTGCAGCGATGTTGCCTTCTCACATGGAAGTGAGGGGTTAGAAAAGTTTGACTCTCAAAATGTCACACCTCACCTTACCCCACGGATTTTCGTCTCCGGCGGTAAAGCCTTTTGAAGAGCTGAGCTAGCACCTCAGCAATTTCCAATAAAAAGGCCGTGTGTGTGATCAGCCTCAAGCAGTTGTCCCTTGGATTCTGCGATGACGCTCCCAGGTCACTAAGACCAACGCTAACTCAATTCAGATTCCTTACAAAATCACCCTTCTACAGTGCTGTCAGCCAATAAGTGATATCCCCCCTCCTACTTGTAACAGTACACCAGATCAACTTTACCGACTGACTGACTGATTCAGCTAACGATGTTTTATCATGCATTTGAAGTTTGAGAGAGTTATGACTTTCATTGATAAATGTAACTATATAAAGAAAAGATAAGGTGATAGATACATTTATCTAACCTCCAGTTATGTTTACAAATATGTAGGTGTTCTATCGGTCATCTATCGTTGACTAATATTTGGTGACAAATACAAAACATCAATCACTATTACATTTTACCACTTGAAAACCGCGAGTCAGCTCCAAGTCCTTATTGATCCGCTACTCGATAGCTTCTCTTTCTCTGTCTTTCTACCCTACCTCTTAAGTCCGTGGTTTCGTAAGTCAACCTACACAAAATTTCAGGTAGACATAGTTTATATGCCAAAACACATCAAACCACTGCGCAAAAAATACATTGATACTTGAGAGATCCAAATTATGGCTGGCTGTGAATAGGCGAGACTGTAAGTAATAAACTAGGTATAGATTAGGAATAATCAATCATACAAAAGTAGTCCATCAGTTAATCAGAAAATCATACTTACTTACTTAATTTCGCCCGTTACCCCCAATGGAGCATAGGCCACCGACCAGTTTTCTCCAACCAACTCTGTCCTGGGCTTCCCTTTCCAGTTCTTCCCAACGTTTTTATTCACTCTTCGCATGTCTTTCTCTATTTCTCGGCGTAATGTGTTCCTTGGCCTTCCTCTTTGCCTTTTGCCTTCAGGGTGCCATGTGAAGGCTTGTCTTGTGACGCAGTGAGGTGCTTTTCGTAGTGTGTGTCCTATCCACTTCCACCGTTTCTTCCTGATTTCCTCCTCCACTGGAATCTGGTTTGTTCTCTTCTTCAGTGGGTCGATGTTGGTGGTGTCTGATCAACGGATTCGAAGTATATTGCGTTGACAACTGTTGATTAAAACATGAATCTTCTGGATGATAGCTTTGGTATTTGTCTAAGTTTCCGCTCCATACAGTAGAACTATCCTGATTTAGGTTTTGATTAAAAGTTGTTTTGAGTCGCAGATATTTTTCAACTGTAGAAATGAAGCCCTTGCTTTGCCAATCCATGCGCTCACATCTGCATCGGATCCACCTTGGCTGTCGATGACGTTGCCCAGATATGTAAAGGTGTTAACGTCCTCCAAGGAATCTCCATCAAGAGTGATTTGGTTGGTGCATGTTGTGTTGCATCGGAGAATTTCGCTTTTTCCTTTATGTATGTTGAGACCTACTGCTGCTGCACAGGCTGATGCTATACTGGTTGTCTTCTCTTGCATTTGTTGTTACGTGTGCGATAGAAGAGCCAGGTCATCTGCGAAGTCCAGATCGTCGAATATAGCAGTGCAATATCTAGCATTGTTGAGTATTTTCTCCATAGTCTATCTCGTGTATCAGTTCTCTGGATAAGAATGTCGTTTTCATCATAGAATTCATTTTCATCAACTAAAATCTATCTAAACATGTCTTCTATGATTGCACCACAGTGACGCATCCCAACTTATCCAACCGAACATAACAAATCAGACAAAATTTAAAGCTACAAATATAAGATCGATTCTTAGTGGAATTCATTCTCTTAGCATACACACAGGATTCACGTTTCAAACAAACAGGCATAAGCTAAGCAATGCGCATACAGTATTGAGCATTGAAAGGTAGTTAAGTTACCAATTCACTATCACCGATCCTACCAGCATGTACTGTTTTCGAATTTATCAAGAATTTTTAGAAGCTTGGCACTCAGGTCAATCAGCAATCAACAAACACATCGACATTGACCCAATTTATCAACCAATCAGAAAAATCATAGGTGACACAGGATCAAGAAACAGATCAAAAGGAGGATGCAATCAAAACAAAGTTGCAAACAACGACAGATTTAAGGTCAACAGCAACCAATCAAGATCAAGGTTAGCAGAACAAGCTACAGGTCAAACGTGGAGAAATTCGAATGCTTCACTTCTCTATCTGAAATTTGTGCTGATGATGTTGTTCAGAAGGCGAACAATGAAAGGCTCCACAACCAAAACACCCGGCTCAGAGAACGAAACACCACCACACATTATGTATGTAATGAATATTGGAATGTTGTTCAGATTAAACAAGAAATCAAACAAACACCCCAGTACAGTACAGTAAATCAATTCAACATTTATGCCTAATTGTTAGGTTGTGTGTGTGTACTAGATAAATGACAAGCCAGCCATTTTCAACCACAACAACAACACACACGCACACGTACATGCTGTCCCTCTTCAACATTCATGCAAGTAGTATGTATTTCAATTGCAATCAGTAGTCGATAATTTCACCGAAATATGCAATCGATTACTGATATTAATAAACAAACTCATTGTTTACAACATTGGTGAGAGAGAATAAGTTGACAGGTTTTATATGCAAACCTGTCAATCGATCACTCACTCACCAATGTTCAGACCACAGAAGACACAGTTTATGTATTAATATTATTATTCACAAACTATGTACACCTAATGTGAACACATTCATTGAAAATACAAACAGATTAGTGGCTGTCTTTTAGTCTTCACATTTAGATAATTTACTCGTATTGATTGTGCAAGTCGTTAGACCAAAACATGACAGAAATCCATGAAGTCATTGACGACGAGTGGACTGAGTCATGTTCGTAGTTGTTGACTACCTAATTGAGGTCCGCGAGATGATAATAATCGTTGGTTAGAGACCTTGCGTGACATGGCTCAAAACTGTTCGCAATGGCGCCGATGCAACTGATGAAGTATTGAAACTTCATGTCTAGCCACCGACTGCCTCTTCGAGCTATGTTTTGCGATGTAGGAGTAGGTTAGAAGAAAACTAGGGGCGGCCAAACTGAAACGTGACTCATTGATGAAGTCAGTGTCAACTTAACTTAATCTTGTTGGTAGGTGTAAACTACCTGGTTGGAGTCGGCGAGACGATAGTAATCGATGGTTAGAGACGTTGAATGACATAGCTCAAAACCGTTCGCAATGATGCAGGTGTATTCATTCACTGTGTTGTCTCAAATCCTAATCCTGTGGATTTGTCTTCATCTTTATCTTTCTTTTTTTCAAGTTTCTTTCACTAAATTCTACTTCTTGAACCATATCTTCGAACCCTAATCTTTCTGATTACTGCTCATACATACTTCTACTAAATCTACCACTATGTGATTTGAATCGAAAATTGAATCTCTGTGTTAATGTGGTAATGGCAACTTGAACTGATGTACGTACGTACGAAGTTCTAAGTTGCAGCTGACTAAGTGACATGTATTCAGAGATTGTACTAGTCAGCGAACACAGAAAGCACCCAAATGTGTTAT
>CALYCR020000402.1:0-14122 GCA_944470395.2 Schistosoma turkestanicum
AGATTCACAGTTTCACTATCGGTCACTTTATTATTTTAATGCCTGGAAGTTTCTGGCTTTTAATGAAAAAGGTAGGTTCCATGTTCACTCAGATATTATGGACATTTCTGATACAGGTGTCAATCACAATTAGTAACCAGTTTCAAATCGTTGACTTTTTTGAGGCCTTCTGTACCTGATTCTCCTGGTACTGTGAGTTTCGTTGAGCAACAATCCAGCAAATGAAATGTCAGTTAAATGATGTAAAATCACAATACCACGAGAGAAGAACTAATAATCTGTCAACAATATTGGACATGTGTAATCTACGTGTGCGAGTTTCAATGTAGTCCTTGAGATCTAAGGGTTCTAGGTCGTCCATTCGGCAACCTTCTTAATTATGAGTAATTTCGCCTCGTCTGCGTTTTCGTGTGTTGTCAAAAGCTGGAGAATACATGGACGTGCATCTATAAGTAGGCCTATTGCTTTATACATTGATTAGTTGCCGGTCGCTACGGGAACAATGCGTGCAATGTATACGAAAGTCTTGCACTTTCAAGATTCTCAGAAGCTTGTGCTCATGAAGGTTGTAACATTTCAGGGCATTCAGAAACTGTTGAATGTAGGAAGAGTAGTGAGTTTTTTTAGATTAAACCTTATTCTGTCAGTACATTCGTTATTGTCTCCACCATAAATTCTTTACGATATGTTTTATCTTCTGTTATAATGAAACCATTGTTAATGTTGTGCAACACGTGTTTTCATCGTGCTCTAATATATTTTGAAGAGGAATGTGTCTTTGCGATTTCATCGCAGTGTTTCGAAACCCTACTAATTATTCTGGCCTTCTCTTTCTCTCTAAACTTGTAAAAGTTCAGTGAATTTATGGTTGTTTTTTGAAAGAAGTGCTTTGATGGGAATTCTGACCCTTGTCTGTGCTCCCTATAACCGAGAAGGTGAAGATCGTTTTGTTCAAAGTATTTGTCAGAATATTTAGCTCCTGCATCGGAAATACTGTAACGTCTTAGCTTGGATATCAATCAATCAACATGAACGTAGAACTTCGTATGTACGTACATCAGTTCAGGTTGCCATAACAAATCAGCACAGAGATGTCAGATTCCATAGTAGTAGAGTTAGTAGAAGTATTAGCTGTAATAGATAACAATACGGTTCTTATGTGTATTATTCAAGAAGTAGGTTCTTGTCAAATAAAAAGATAAAGATGAAGAATCCAGAGGGTTAGGACTTGACCGAACACGAAGAATGGATGCATATGCGTCATCGCGAACAGTTTTGAGCCATGTCATTCAGGGTCTCTGACCATCTTAGCTTAGATGCTTCCAAAACTATCCAAAATATCCTAAGTTTCTGCTCAGCTCATAATACTTTAGCGTTTTCCTTGTTGATCTATCATCACTGACTTATGAATCCTGGACATATTAGCGTTAGGTTTCCTATTGACTCAAGATTAACATGGAGTCTTCCTATACTAGATTTATTGCTTTTGTTTTCGTACTCTGAGTTTTAACTTCCCTTGTAACCTAATTGCTACTCTTGAACCCATGGTATTCAAAGATTACTCACGTAGCTTTGGAATAGACAATCATTGGTATTTATGTGCTCTCACTCACTGAGTCAAGTGTGATTATAATATCAGTGTGCTACAGTCAATGACTAGTGTTTTCATGACTAAATTTCTATTTTCTGGTAACAATATATTCTTGTTATTGGTATCAGTTAATGACTTTCCCACCAGTTGAGTAGTGAAAAAGACTAAGGCTGAATGTTTCGACAGCACTTCTTTGTTTCTTTCTGTCAAATTGTTTGGTTCGAGATGTTTATGTAGAATGTGATAAGACTTGCAAAATATCGTAGTAATCCATGACTAACAGTGCTGTCACGCAATCATAAAACAGCTAAACTATGTGATTTCACGCATAAAACTTATTTGTAGCAACTTTACCTTTTTATAGAGAGCTATTATATTTTATATTTGCTTCTTGTTTGTTCATGTTGTTATACTTATTAGGTAAAGTCCAAAGCCCAGGGGGATCTTCTGAAGGTGGTGGTTCCTTCAATTTTAACAATGTGGATATACTTAACTCCGGCAATAAGGGACGTCCTGGAGGTTCTGGAGGAGGCTCTGGAAATGGCACTGGCTCTTTCATAAAGTGTAACAAATGCGGTGGTCGTTTAAGATCCATTGTTCCAACTACATCATGTAATCTTTTTGTGACAATGATTTATTTGAAACAAGGTTTTCGGGTTAATTATATGAGCTTGTAGGCATTTTCAGTTAAGAATGCTTCAGTGTTTTCTCACTATACCTAGTTATATTTTAATTCATACTGTTCTTACTATACCACCACTTCAACGAGCAGGTGGGCATAAAATTTTATTATGCAAGTGGATTACAAAACAAAAAACTAGTGGTAACCGCTTAGTTGTGCAGTGATTGGTAAATGAATCTTGGATGCTAGCTAATAATAAATTGGTCTAAGTTTTTACGCATTTTAATCATTATTAATTGGAAAGTAAAAAAACAATGTGAACCGTAACCAGCATAAAACGTGAAACGTATTTGCTTCAGTTCGTTTTATCACACCATGTCGGCAATGAGAATACCGAATAGCAATAAAAACGCATTACGTTAATGACCTCACTATATCAAGATAAAGGACCGATTCGACTTCCACTTCGTGTATCTGAAGCCCCACCGCTGGTTCCCATGACCTTGCTTGTATAGGTATAGCATTAAGTTCTAAAGTAGAACTAGCTCTCTTAGACTGAACTCTAGCGGACAGTCACCTATGCGCTGTCCAGCAAAACGGGACAGTAAGGACTCGGAAGTATGAGGACACTCGCAGTTGCCTCTGACTACGCTCCCGCTGATTGCGGCTCGGATGAGATAAAAGATGAGTTTTACAGGAACCTTTCTAACGTTCTTCAAAATGTTAGGCGCTCAGATATAGTAATAATGGCTGATGACTTTAATGCTCAAGCAGCTAGACTCGGAGAAAAGTAAAGACACCTGGGCGGATCTTATGGTGTTGTGGCTAATAGAACAGATGGTGGTGACTGTCTGCTACAGCTATGCTCAGATAACCGCCTATTTCTAGCAAACACTAACTTTAAACACGAGAAAAACATCTTTTGACATAAAGACCCTCGAAATCTGCTCAACACCGGATCCAACTGGATCACATCGCTCTCAGCCACCGATAGAGAGGTTCGATAGAAGACTGTCGCTCGTTCCGGAGCACATCTTTAGATGCGGATCATGCCCTAATGCGAACGTGTATTTGTTTGTGACTTACTGTACATAGCAGAGACACCAAAAGGAAACCTCTTAGTATTCTACCTAATGATAGCATAGCTAAGAATATATTGCATAAACAACTAGGAAAAAGTTAGGTGACCGTGTAGGGGATACTCATCCGGAGGCAGCTTAGAATGATATCCAAAAAGCTGTGAAAACAACAGTAATATCTGCCAGTAAGGTAAACCATAAGTTATTAAGAAGCCGTAGATTTCAGTAGCATCTACAGAACTGATGGATGCTCCGAAACTCATCTTTTTTGGCTCTGAGTACGATGAAGAACAGAGTCACCTTAGGCGCAGGCTGTGATAAAAGGCCTACGCAATGATTGCAAACATTGGTGAGTAGCGAAAGCGAGAGAAATATAAAATACAGCTGTGATAGGTAACAGCAGACGACTGTTCCGTCTAATCAAAGAAACTGGTATTAGGAACCCGAATGTGAGTGAAACTATCTCGGAAAAGGATGGGACTATTATTCATTCTCAATCCAGGAGATTGGATTGATGGGCAGAACACTTTAGGGATCAGTTCAATTTGCCTTCAGCCACACTTCGGTTGCCCACGATCTCCAGTCATTCAGAATGGGAAACCGACATAAGTCCTCCGAATCTTTATGAAGTTGAGAAAGCGATAGGAAATCTGAAGCGACGGAGATCAGCAGGTCCTGAAAGATTGAATCCCGAGATCTTTGAGGATGGTGATCTAGTTTTAGCAGCTAGATTGACTCAGATCTTAAGTAGAATCTGGGAACTGGACATAATCCCATCCGACTGGTGTCAATCCCTGATTGTCCTAATTTAAAAGAAAGGACAAAAGTCTTCTTGTGACAATCACAGGGCAATCAGTCTAACTAATATAGTTTCTAAATTGTTCACCTCGATTATCCTTAGTCGCCTAACTAGAGCTCGTGAAGAGCAGACTAGCGAAAACCAGGCTGGTATAAGTTCCCGGACGTGGCTGCATAGACCACATATTCCACTACTTCACGTCCTAGAACATAGACACACGTTCAGACATCCGAAAATAGTTGTCTCCCTTCATATTAAAGTGGCATTCGACTCTGTCGATCGTGAGGTTCTGTCATTGGAAGGCGTACCAGAGAAGTACATTAACCTTATACAAGCTCTCTACTCGAACACCACTGATCGAGTGAGAGCTTATGGTGAACTGTTATTGGAATTGATTACTTCAACTGGTGTTCATCAGGATTTTCCACTCTCTCCATTCTTGTTTAATTTTGTCATAGACATGCTCCTAGTCATAACATTATCTTCATCTGAATTATCAGGAGTTGAAATTTTACCGGCAAATTCACTTTTTGACTTAGAATATGCCGATGACAGTTCTTTTTGGTGAAGGCGCCGACAAAATGCAGTCTTCTGACCGCCTTAAGCAACAATGCAAGCATGTTCAGGATGCGGTTCTCCCCCTTGAAATGCGAAGTTTCGTTTCAGGACTGGCTTGCGTCGGCACCTGAACTAATGATAGAGAGTGAAGTAGTTGAGCGTGTTGACTACTTCACTTATCTTGAGAGTCTCATCAGTGCTGATTGCCTGATCACTGACAAAATCTCAGCTCGGATACAGAAGGCTCGATTGGCTTTTTTGCCAACTTGCGTCACCTATGGAGTAGGCGAGATATCCGTTTGCTAACCAAAGGACGAGTCTACTGCGCATCTGTTCGCTCCGTCCTACTATATGGATGAGAGACATGGCCAGTGAGAGTAGAGGATATTCGTAGGTTACTGGTTTTCGATCACAGGTGTCTCCGAAGCATTGCTCGTATATCGTGAGACCACCAAGTAAACAATACTGTTGTTCGGAAACTAATGCTAGGTATGGATGGCAGGTCAATAGTTGAATTATTGGAACTTCATCAGTTGAGGTGGTTGGGACATGTGGTACGAATGCCCAACCACTGACTGCTTCGATGAGTTGTTTTGTGGTGTAGGGGTAGACTGGAAGAAAGTTAAGGGCGGCCAAACAAAACACAGCCGAAATCCATGAAGTCACTGACAAGTTGATTGAGTCATATTGGTAAGTGTAGACTGTTTGATTGGGGGTCCGTGAGATGATATAAATCGATGGTTAGCGACCTCTCTTATTATGTGATGTAACTACTTGAACTGATGGTCATCTGTATCAGGTGCTGTGTTGATCCACGACAACTTTATTCCTTATCTGTTTAAAAATTTGTATGTACTCTAAAATTAATCCAGAGAATTCAAAACGACCCAAGTCATTTAAATATAACTTTGAGACTCCTTCAAGAGTCATGTCTTTTTCTAATCAAAATACCCTACCTCATCTTCTGACATCTGATAAGCACGTTTGTGATTTTGTCTTTTTTCCTATTCTTTTCAGTTCAATCCTTAATCTTAATATGCCAACCATGCATAACATCTGTTCTGTGTGAATTTGAATCTCATGATGGACATGAGTTCTATCAGGTGTTTGAGATTGTACTCTATGTGTCCCAAGAAGCTTTGTTACTGACTGTCTAAAGTCTTTCAGCTCTGTTACTAAGAAATGATTACTTAATCAGTCATGCTCTTTGAAGGATGAGTAATTAGGGGTTATATTGGTTATAGTTTTGTTTGAAATTGAATGATTTCTATGTGCAAACGAGTGAATTGTACTCGATGGATGAAAAGCAATATAGCTTCACCATTTATTGCAAACTATGTGCATAGCAGTCGTTTTGATTATTTACATTTCTAAATTGTTAATTTGTAATGTGTGTATGTAATTGACAACTTCATTCTATTGGGTTCTAGGATCAAGAGTTTCTTGTCTGCCTCTGTTTACGCAGCTAGATAGTATTACTAGAGGTCGAAAAATGTGGTTTAAGACTCAAGTACATGGGTTGATGCTTAGTTACTGAATTTTACTAAGCTATACTTAATTTTCCTAATTATTTACTGAGTGTTCGTTTTGCTTCATAAGTAAGCAATTTCGTAAACAACGATAGATACACTTATTGACTCTTCATATCCAACTGCATCTGTTTCTACAGACATATCACGTTTTATGGAGTGTGAAGCATGTGAACAGCTCTACGAATTAATAGATAAAA
Organism: Schistosoma turkestanicum; assembly: GCA_944470395.2. Classification (NCBI taxonomy): domain Eukaryota; kingdom Metazoa; phylum Platyhelminthes; class Trematoda; order Strigeidida; family Schistosomatidae; genus Schistosoma; species Schistosoma turkestanicum. The sequence goes on from CALYCR020000402.1 coordinate 6,379, forward strand.
ATGATCTCCCGCCTAGCAATGTTGAAGAAGTCCGACCTTCTTTGCCTACTCCTAAGGAGGTAAGTCGTTCTTTGTGATTGTTTTTGTTAATATATCATCTTTTTTATTGTTATATTTACTCTTTCGACTGAATATGATTCTTTCTGATAACTGTTACCTATAATCATTTCCTAACAATTGTTGAAGTTCAGAAACGACAGTACGAAGTGATAAATACAGTTTATTTTCGCGCAGCACAGACCAAACAACTGTTAAGCATATGATGTGAATACGAATATGATTAAATGAATAGGGGTTAAGAAGCAAATATATATAAGAACAACACATATAAGCGAACAATATTGTTTTCGATTAGATCGTCATCAGGCTTTACTCTAATATACATGAATATTTATATTCACAATGGGAATTTTTCATATTCTTAAATATATATAAGCTGGAGTTATCATTCATTTCAAATAACTAACATCTAATCCAGTCAAAGGACTATTTGTATGGGCTGTAACACGTGATCAATTCTACAAGCCTGGAAATGATAATGTAAAAATTGTGGGTAAAATTTTATCGACTTGTACAACGTGTACAAACTTAAATGTAGGTGGGAATGCTGTTTAGCCCCGTGTAATTTAAATCACAATATAATCGTTAAGTGTCTCAGCGTAATAACCATGTATTTTGTTGTCAGATCTGAACTTCATTCATGGTTCGCTCTTGGTAGTATATCAGCGTGGTGACTTCGAAACAAGTTTTGAACGTACACTGCTTTAGCATATCATGTATTAACAGTAAAGATTTATAGGTGTGAATCAGATCGCTACAGATACGGCGGAATCGGTTTCCCATCGGTAATCAAAATACTTTGTTATTTCAAAATATTCATCGAATTTCGACAGTCATTTTATACAATATTCGTTCGAGCATTTTTCTTATGTGATATTAGATGAGTGAAGTAGTAATTAAACAATTTCTGGATTTCTTTTTTTTATGCATAATTATTTTATGAAATATTAAATTTCAATATTCCCATAACTTGCGTTTCCCGACCGTAGCTACTACCTTGACGTGGTGGTCAAGCTTGCCTATCGTGATGACCCAACCGAGCTATACTGGCTGCAACATGTGTTTCTGAAGGTTCTACCATGCCAGGCAGGTCGATTGGAGAACGATCAGACTAGAAGCAGCAACTCAAGGTCTGAGGGCGAAGTCGTACTGCTGACTGCAGAGGGGTTTGAGAGCAGCAAGGTGTTCCTTTCGGACAACCAGCATCTGCAGCGATGCTGCCTTCTCACAATGAAGGAAGGGTTAGAAAAGGTCGACACTAGGAGTGTCGCATCTCACCTTACATCACGGATTTCCGTCTCCGGCGGTAAGGGCTGCCCACTAAGGGCCTTCAAGAGCGGAGCTAATACCCAAAAAACCTTTTACAAACAGGTCGTGCGTGACCGGCCTCAATCAATTGTCCCTTGGACTCTGCGGTCACGCTCCTAGGTCTCCAAGACCAACACTAATCTATCTTCCTTTTCAGGTCCCTCAAGAAACACCCTTCCACGATGTGGGCAGCGGGAAGTAACATCTGCCTTCATACCCATAAAAGCACACGGGACCAAATTGATCAGAATCTAATCCTTTCTACACCTCTTAATAACTCTCAGACATCGTAAGGAAACCTCTTAGGGTTCTACTCAAATCCTAAATCTTTTAATTCCTCACCACTTTATCTTTTTAAGTCTATTTCACTAGATTCTATTTCTTGTATAATATCTAATCCTAACCTCTCCGACTACTGCTAATACCTTTACTACCTTTACTACTATTGGATCTGAATTGACAATTATATCTCTGTGCTAATGTGGTATGGCAATATGAACTGATGTACGTAGGTACGAAGTTCTACGTTGCTATTGATTGATTGATTGATAACTTGAGTTTAGTCGTACAGCTTTTCTTCAAATCCTCAGTAAATTTAATCGACAAAAGTTATTCTTTTGATACTATGTACTGACAGTGGTTATCTAATGTACATTTTATAAATATCTTGAAGATAATCAAATGTTAGGTCAACCTTTCTGCTACGTTCATACACCGTGTTAATTTCGTTACTCTAACTTTAATACCTCGAAGAAAACTACTTCCATCCTCTATTTTTGCTATCTCATTAACTATGCTGAAAACATTAGTTTTATAGATTAGTCAATTATCTATCACTAAAACGGTAATTAGAACATTTAAACTAAGGGATTGTCATTCACGCAAAATATCGTGAAAATATATTTGAATCCTGTAACATTAGTGTTTACACTCAATAATGATTTATGACAACGGAATATCAACCTAATTCATATTGATTTATTTAACATTAATTGTAATTTAAGTCCCAAAAATACGTCGATACACTTTGACACGTTGTTTTGCGACACAATAGTTACTGGCTAAGTATATTTATTACCTAGTACCTAATAAAATCTAAGTAGGATATTACAAAGTTTGCATTTTATTTGAGACTAACTATAAAGTATTTCACAGGCCTTCAAAATATCAGTCATTTTGTGGTGGAAATTTTTCGTGCGCATTATATCTTTAAATGTTATGAAGTTCAAGGTAAAGAAAGTCCAGTCTATGAAATTACAAACGGATGACTTCACTCAATCATGATTTATCGAAATGTACGATACAAATTAGAGTATAGGAGTAGACTAAGCAGTATATATATATGTGTGTGTGTATAAAAGTTTAATTTTTCATTTTGATTTTGAAGTTATTAAGATGTTAAAAAAAATTAACAATTGTAAACCTTATATGAAGATTAGTTGATTTTGTTCGTCTGACTAGTTTTTGTTAATTGTCAGTTGGCGTTATTCGTATTGTGCCAGTTTTGTTTTTCAATGATTGAATAATCGTTATTGACGTATTTTTTGGAGTAAAATGAGTTGAATATAAGTAACAATCTAATTAACAGATAGATAGACAGACAGACAGATACAACGCAGAAATTCGTACATAAGTACATCAGTTCAGGTTACCATACCACATCAGCACGGAAACGCAACTGTCAGTTCAAATTCAAGAGTGATAACGATAGTAGAAGTATTAGCAGTAATGGAGAAGATTAGGGAGCGAAGATATGATTCGAGAAGTATAATTCAGTAAGATAAATTTAGAAGGAGAAAGATAGAGATTATGATTAATTCAGAAGGTTAGAATTAGAGAGAACACAAAGAGTGGATGCACCTGCGCCATTTGAAACGATTCTGATTCATGTCGTTTCAGGTCTCTAACCATCGGTGACTTTCATCTCGCGGACTCCAACTAGGTAACCTACATCTACCAACATGACTCAGTCCACTTGTCAGTGACTTCATGCATTTCTGCCATGTTTTGTTCAACACAAATTATGTATGTTAACAATGCTAATTGCTGTTTGAATAACTAACTAACTAACTAACTACACAAAGTTTTTCCATAGTTCTGGTCAGTTTACTCAACTTCGAAGAATAGTTGAGGTTTTCTCATCAATAAATATTTCAAATTCTTGAGAATACAAGATGGAAAACATTGTACTATACTACTGAGAGGACGATTCATCGCAGTCATTACATATTAGTGTTGATTTTAACCACTACTTGTTTACACTTAGAAATATTATTGGCTACCATTAATTTCTTATAATAAAATAATCTGATGTTGAATATTGTGGTAGCATATCTATAAATTATTCTTAGGTTTGTATCGATTGCGTCGTGTATTAGTCATTGGGTGTAGGCAGTGTCTACCGAAGACTGTGTATAAGGTTGCGCAACTCCGTGAATTTGATCAAGTTAGACATTAACACCGTTAGGTACCGGCTCAGTGGTCCAACGGTTAGGGCGTTCGCGCACAATACCGAAGGTCCTGGGTTCGAATCCTGCGGGGTGCAGGAGTTGTGGATGCGCACTGCTGAGGAGTCCCATACCAGGACGAAACGGCCGTCCAGTGCTTCCAGGTTTCTAATGGTGGTCTAACATTGATCGATTCATGGTTTCAACAATATATACATTGAGTCAACCGAAAGTGAACTCTATTGCTAAACTGTAAACGGATGTATAACTTCATTATTTTTCTCTTTCTCAAACCAATGTCAACTAAATACAATCGGTACGAGACAATGGGATACAAACTCTCTAATAGTAAAATAAAGACAGATCAATAAATCTTATCGATTTCTTCATGATTATTATTACTAATTATATATATATATATATATATATATATATATATATATATACTTATTTATTATCCTTGTAAATATTCTATTTACTCCTATTTATCTTAGATACATCCATACTTAGATCGTTATGTAATAGGTCAAAATAAAGCCAAACAAATTCTAGCTGTTCAAGTCTATGCTCATTACAATCGTATACAATATAATCGATTAATTAGCACATCGGAATATAATAAATTTAATTCAACTTATTCAACTGTAGAAACAAATCCTACAATAAATGAAGTTAAAACCCCTGTAAATAATCATCATTCCTCAGGTGAACAACTTTCAGATACACGTCCTCCTGTACCTGTAAATCATCATCGGAGCGGTTCAACTCAACCTTCTGTAGGAGGTATGAATATTTAACCAGTTGTTCATATTGTATGTGTGTATCCATTTTAAAGATTGGTCCTAAACACTCATAATTTTGTCTTTGAAAAAGTTTTTTTTAATTTCTGCAAATAAAAAGGGTGTGTTAACCAGTCTATTAAATATAACACTGCAGGTGATAAAATAGTTCATTGTGTAAACAAGGAAATTGCTACTGACACCATTATTATTACTATTATTATTCTGTTTATATCTGCCTATTGTTTGCTGAATTAGTTTGTAATAATGATTGACCCAGAATATTCAGTAGGTTTGATTTCTCATGTTACATAAATTAATTTCTGGTACTCGCTATTCCAACTTCAATACGATCGCATAATTAGTGATGTAGATGAAATCATCGATCCTACTCATATCGTTGATACTGTCGACCAACCAAACCACCTCGTTAAGAACAGCGCGGGTATAAAAAAGTCGAATGCTAGTATTTTGGATGTTTGTATCCCATAGATTCATTTCAGTGGACATAAAACAGATGAGATGCGTATGGGATGAGTGTGTGTACCGATTAAAATACTACTCATTTTAAACGTTGCTATGGTTCAAAATCGATAATGCATAGTGTACTACATGACGACAAGCAATAAATAATATAACAAATATCTAGACCCACAGGCCCATACGAAACGCTTAAGCGTAGTTACAAAGACATGAGTAAGCTGAAGGTTATTACTTCCTATGAAAAGAATGGGGCTATTAAGAGGATGAAAATGACTTGTTGTCTGTGATTTATTAAACCTTGTCCAAAGGCCTAGAATCAATCACACATATTATGTGCATAATAACGTAGTTACTGTGACTTTACCTATCTTTCTATGGTTAGTAGTATATTCATGTTGGTTTTGAACAATAGTCATTCTTGTTTGTTGCTGCATTTTATGCCTGAGAAAGCAATCATTTTATTGATTTACTGGAATTTATTTGTCTAAATGTATTATCCATTACTAGGTAACACCCAACGGTGTATAAATCAGCAGACAAATACGAAGAGTTAAGGACATTATATTTTCGTACCACACATATCACAAAACCACGGGCATAAGACCTGAAGAGCAAGAGAGTGAATGATCCAGTGATCACGTGAATAGGATCAAAACGTACATGTATATATACATTGGAAAATGAATGAGTCATCACCGACTTATTTAAGAGGCTAATATTAAAGCGAATAAAATGAATATGCACATAGGCTGTAAGCCGATGCTCAAGCCTAAATGCCCATACAAAACACAACAATAATAAAAGCACTGTAGTACAAATATAGTTGTTGCTATACAAATATCTCTGTTAGGTTAATCAAATGTATATGACGTGCTATATATATATATATATATATATATATATATATATTTTACAGAGTCGCTCGTTCATTCCTTTATTCTTATTTTGTCTATTCACATTGAATTCAATGCACTCATTCATTCTATTGATTTTTTAGAATTACTTGAATTTTTGCGCAATAGTTCAGTAAGTTCGTCGAAAAATTCATTTACAAATGGAAACAGTACAACAGGTTCATTGCCATCCGCTGTAACTTCGGATTTGTCTGAATCAGAAGATGATATGGAAAAAACGTTTTCGTGGTACACAAATGATTCGAAATGATTGTGATCAACCAGTAAAATTAGAAAAAAGCAACATTATAATGTTAGGTCCAACTGGTTCAGGTAATGTAAGAGTGTTAAGATTATTCATTTTAAAAAAATTGAATTTATTTTACATGATGAAAACATAGTTCTTATCCTTCTTTCCTCTCTCTCTCTCTCTCTCTCTCTCTCTCTCTCTGTACTCCATCACTCAAAAGAAAGAAAAGAGCTGTATAACGGTTAAGTAAACATATTATTTATCATCATTCGATCACTTACAACACACTACTGATGTGTTTTATGTGAAGACTAAATACTTGAAAAAAAACAGTTAACCAATTATATTCGTCAGTTAGTTATGTTATAGTCAACGGTGAGCATTAAGAACTGTTAGGATAATTTTCTTAAATGACAATCGGGACCTGGTCGCTTCTAGTACTAGTGGTGGTTGTGATATTGTTATGCGATTCATATTTACATCTCTTAATACTTATGTACGTCAATAATGGTCGTTTATTAGTAAACTACAAGTAACGCATGACTTGTAGTATTCAAGTTCCAATAGATTGTTAGGTCGAACATTTGGTATATTGAGTCATAGTTTTATTGAACATTCAAAGTGACTATTACATTGTAAAAATGCTGGTAACAATATACGATTCAACATGTATTGACTGTTCACATATCGATTATACTTAACTGCCTTACATTCGAATAGGTATCATTTCCTAATTTATGGAAAAAGTATCAAAAAAATAATGCAGTGTCCTTTTTGTTTCGAAGAGTCAGAAAAAGGAAGATGTAGAACTTGGACTAATATCCTTAGATTAGTTTGCATCTATTTTATGAGTATTTATCTAACAGCTGATTTATAGTAATTTTAAAACATAGTGTCTTACTGTTAGTTCTCTTTTCACTAATTGATTTTTCACAGTTTAAATCGTGAACTAATATTTCCAAGGTTAGTATCAAACCTTGGAAGCACAGGACTGCTGTTTAGTCCTAATATAGGGCTCCTCAGCAGTTTTGCGTCTACTACCACCGATATGGAAATCGAATCTTGTTGAAGAACGCCTAATTTCTAAATCAATGAGTCGTGATCTAACGGTATACACGTATGACTTCAATCATGTGCTCATTAGTGACTACCTTTGAAATTTAATTCCTAGAGTTTTAATGATAATCTATGACCAATGGAGTTCCATCAAGTTAGGCGTGATATGGTCATTTGTCCCGGGCAATGGAAGATAGTCGTCACCACGATATCTCTAATTGGTTTAAAGTTAGACATGTACTGTCTCACATCCAACTGACTGACTGAAATTTACTGGCCACTGTCTCACTAGAACTCTAGAAGTTGCATCTTCAAGCTGGCCATTAGTCAACGTATGGTTTTTGTTATCCGTCCTAGATTGGGAATATTATCAATCGATTCATTTAAACATATTAAAAAAGTTACCCCAGTGTTGTGGCAAAAATGTCTTAGTCATGGATACTTATTGGATTTTGTACTTATAGACAG
>CALYCR020000403.1:0-14052 GCA_944470395.2 Schistosoma turkestanicum
AAAGGTTCACAGATTATGTCAGGTAAACAAGCGTTCAACTTTTCAAAAGATATCTCATTCTGATAATTCTTATCATTATCTAATTTACCTTTAACGAACCTGTTTTACCTTTTTCAAGTGATGGTGTTTGTGTGCCTTCATGTTACTTAGTGACCAATAGCTGAGTCATAAGTAACGTGGAACCTGGCACATATATGGATCGGTTGAATTTACCACACTATATCGACACAACGAGAGGGAAATGTAAAGGCAACTGTTCAAGTAGTAGAAGTACTAGGCGTCAGTGATATTAAAAAAGATTGAGTATAAACATCAAAACTCAAAAAGGATAGATTCGCAGAATTAATACATATTTGATCAATTTAAAAGTGAAGAAGTAAAGATAAACAGTGAGTGAATTAATCTTATACATAATGAAGGATTACAAGCCATAAAGAAATCACTCATCAGCTGGGAAATGAAATTACGAAATTCATCCATTCATTCATTGACGCGGATATTATTTCTAACCTATCTAATATTTAAAAAGACTGACCATCAGCAGTATTCAGTGTCTCAATAATAACTGAATTACCCACAGAAATTAACTATCGATTATTTATTAATATTCTATAGCAATTAATATCCTACAGTAACTCCACTTGCGAATTAAAACGGGACAAAATAATTAAACAACGATTCTAAAACCAAAAAATCAGTTATCTAGTAAGTCATTTTATATTAAGTAGGATATTTTTTGAAGAATTTAATCGATCTGCGAGTTTTACTAACAAGCCTTGAATAAAAAATGCTAACATTGTATTAGTATATCATATTCAAGAAAAGTCTTATTAATCCTCTCTAGGTTGAATTTATACTTTTTAATATTTATTTGGTATCAAAGCTACTTCTTGCAAATTATTTGAATTAAGTTCAGTTAAAACAACACCAAGATTATCATTTTTTCAAAATTAGGTTTGTATATGTACTTTTATTGAGTACACCGCTTCTTTTCCGGATTGTTGCACTTTTGGATCTAACAATTTACGGTTCGCTTTTTGATTATCACTTTTAGTCTTCAGCTTTTTATGTGTCTGAACCATTTGAGAATATACGTTTCACGGTTGAATAGTGCAAAAAAACAACTTTCATCACCCGGGCTGTTGATACACCGTGAAAATCAGAGTATAGTGATGAATGCAAAACATGGCACCACATACATTGCACAGATCTAACACCTGGGGTTTTTAAACGGTTGCTTAATTGGAGCTAGGTGTACAGATCTAATCTTCAAGCGAGGTGTAATTGTTGTTACAGAAACTTGTTCGGCGCAGACTGTCAATGATAGAGAACTTTATTCTCAAAATTTTGAGTTAACTAGAGGCGACAAAATCCAGAAAGGTTATGGAGGAAATAAACCTTCATTCACTAGAAATACCATCCTGTCTATTGTTATCGAGAACATATCTCATGAAACTGGAACGTGGTAATGAGTTACTTGTCACTTGAAAATGCAACAGACAAGAGCTGTGATTGGCTTAGTTTATCGCAGTTCGAACTTTAAGAGGGATAAGGTCTTGCTTGGCGAACTCAATACTTGGTCTTAAGATTATCGCTCTCTAATCTCTGGAGACTTTAGTAACCCAAAGTAGACTGAGAAAATTTAAGTACTTAAATTTAAATAAACACTGACGAACAAAAGCTGGATAACACGGTTATTACATGTGCCCTAGTGCCACATGCGAAAAAACCAATTAGGTACAATTTGAACTCATCTTCACCAGATTTCATACTGACCTCCATTCCATATAGATAAGAGCGACCATACAATTGTAATAGTGGATTTTCATATCGTTATCAACAACCATGTTCCCACTCAAGTCAAACCAAACTATTTAAAAGCATAATTCAAATTTTACGCTCAGAAGTTTATACATAATTGCTGCGTCGCGCATTCCTTAGACTGCACCAAGGAATCCTAGAAATTCCCATGGCTTAACAAGTAGGTTCGTATCCTTTTTCGCAAAGGAAAGGGAATGTGGGAGAGATTTAAATCATTTGGCATTGTTGGGACAAAATCTCAATATCGGAAAATCGGCCTTCGATGATTGTACAGAATACCCAAAACGACAGTATTTGTACATAAACAAAAAGGCTAGGAAAAATGGCACAATTCGTGCATCACTAGGAGGTAGCAGTACCACGTTATTAGCGCAAGACAGTTACGGTAAAACCCTATCCATATGCTCCCATACAACCACGCATGTAGAGCTGGTGACAAAAAAACCTATTCACTTCCTCGCTGCATGGGTGCTTTTTACGCAATTAAAAGGACTGAAATAAAACGTCCGATCTGCACTTAAGCTTATTCTTTGGATACGGTGCATTTGATGACAACTCAAATAACTAGCAAATTTTATCGCAGATTGTCGAAGGACTGAAAGAACGACATTGAAAGTCTTGTCTTCAAAACAGGCATAAGTTAAGAAACTGAGACCTATAGATCCGTAAGCCTAATCGGCGTGGTTTTTAAAATTTTAGAAAATATTATTCGGAAGTGGGTGTTTAGTCACCTAGACGAAAACCAGATCCTCTCTGGAAAGCGGCACGGCTTTAGAACAGGTCATTCAAGTTTCATAAACTTATTAGTAGTCAAAGAAAGTTAGTGCGCTCTTAAATATAAAAAGCCACCTGTAGTTGTAGCCTTCATTAGCTTCAATAAGACTTTTGGAAAATCCTTCACGATCGGCTTTTGTCGAAGTAAAGTGACGTCAGGACTAGAGGAAACTTATTTGTATGGATAAGGAATCTCTTTATTGGGCACTAGTTAACAACATGATTTTTACATGGTTTCAAAGAAAGTTTGTTAATTTGATTTGGTGGAACTTTAGTTCACTTATTTATTATCACTCAGCTGGAACAAAATATTGGTGTAGCTAATTGGTATAACTTCTAACACAATTGATTACTTGCTCCTGTATTAGTGAGCTAAGGTGATACTATTCAGTATAAGGAGAGTATAGAAATGAAGACAAAACGTATAAATACGGCAGAATAAATTAGCTGCATTTTCAACTACTAAGTTTACCATTGATCACAAAATTACGTCAAAGTACACTGAATTGTATTTGATGTATTTATCTAGTCAGTTTACTCATTTGAGAGTACTGAATTAGGCAATAGTTGGTATATGTCAGTCGCTAATAAAACACATCTAAAACTACCAGCGTCAAATAGGTTTAACCGTAGTGAGTAACAACAAAATTAAACTACCAAGGTGTATGCTGCTTCTTAAAAATGGAACTCAGTTAAGTTGAACTGGGATAAACTCTTTTATACATATATAAGGAATTCACTGACTCTTCACAATGTTCTCCATTTTTCAAACACCCGGAGACAATACATAAAAGTATTTTATAGACAGAGAAAAATAATTCATTTCAGTTAGTCATAGTCTTCAATGAGCTTATTGCTGAAAAAGTTTTAAAACAGGCAACTCATGGCCTTTAAAGACTTCGTAGATTTTTAATGCAGAATTGAGAGTGATTGACACTCCTTTATAAGTTTTCTCGGCATCTTGATGATCGAATATATGTCCAAAGTACATAAGATAATTTTACACTTTCACATCTGAATATGAGCGAATAAAGATAAAACTAATCCCACTTAAATCATTGACCGGCATTCGCATCAAAGGATAAGTGATCGTGGCTGGAATGAAGATTAAACTTACTTCCTTTATTTTTTCACTATATTCCATAACCAGTCACAATGAGCGCTGTACACACTTATGTGTTTCTATGCTTCTAAGCACATAAACAAACTTAGAATGAAATATGCTTTACAAACAAACTGCAAGCTCAGTAGAAATTTTCAGGAAAAAGCGAATAAACTCATCACACTTTAGAAAAAATGGAGTACTCGTCAGGTAAAGCTTGCTGATAAACCAGTAGCATCCTATCTAATACAATACTCTTCGGAAGCTGAGGTATATTATGTCTAAACCGCTAATCTCTGTCAAAAAAAATGTCGTATGTCTGAGGTAAACCATGAGATTTGGTCCAGTGCTATGAACCCCCTACGAGAGTACTTGTATGAAGATAAAAAATGTTTCAGTGTTTATGTTGTGTGAACAAAGTAAATTCTCAATCTTCCACAAAATATTGGAAGGGGTGTACAGCATAACTCGTTGCTATGAGTTGCATGCCTCAGCTATTGTATCTGGATTCTGTGTTTAACAGTCTTTAAGAGAAGAATTCAAAGTTTTATTCCCATTTTTATGATTATTTATTAAGTTACTGATTGTTCAGTTGAATGTAACTGAAGCAAAACTAAAAGGTGCTTTATTCTGAGGCGTGCCGAAACGATGGACCAAGTTATTTTCTCCTTGTATGCGGAAGATGCTTTCTTAGCCCTTCATTCTGAAATGTCAATTTTCGCAAACCCAAGAAATCGGTGCGCAATTCGGTAAAAACCATCCGTAAAGCTTATCAATCTATCAAATGTTTTCGGTTGCTTGAGTGTGGTTGTTTCTGTGCAGTCTAAAAAAGCCCCTCTTCCGATGTTTAGTGTGAAAATATCTTGAGTATTATCCGAATAACTGAGGTAGCTAGCCCAGATTAGACATTTCTGTAAGCTTAGAGTGATAACAAGATTTTTGAGCCTACGGAAAATAAGGTCCAGATGATGCACGTAAGATTGTTCGACAGGAGGTGAGATAAAACAATCGCAAAAAGAAGCGTATACAAGGTTTCAACCTCTGAACACATCATTAATGGATCGTCGAAAAGTTTGTCCTTCACCTTTAGAACTGCTACTCATACATAAAATTTCGAACTGTCTGAAAAGAAGAAGAAGTCATTTCAAGAATTTCTTCTGAAGAAACGGTGTCCTAGTTATGCGCTTAAACCAAGCTGGATTTCTGAAAGACAGCTGTACCTCTCAAAATAACAATCTAATCTTGAATGTAAGGCAACGAGTGACGATCACGTGTGGTATACTCAGTAAGTCGCAAATCCTTACAAGCTGTAAGTCAGTCACTGATTTCATTTTCTTAGACCACGTCTAAAACATCCCACTGTGCCGTTCGATGGTCCAACAATTCCAAATTCTAGACAGTGATCGAATTTATTTTTGTTCAGCTGACCGTCCTTCAAACTCCGCCAGTAGAACCTTCGGGGCTACTGCCGGTCCCAAGCCCGGGTAAAGGAGGAGGGTTGGACATGGGGTTGGCGACCCCATTCCGTCGAAATCTAACTTGCCAAAAAGCGCTAACCAGAAAAACTAATTCAAACCATTTTAACTCTGCCCTGGGAGTTGGAGGAAGAATTATGACGTCGCGTGATGAAAGCCGAGTTCCCTCGGAAGTCAAGGGGCCGATGCCTCTTCTGACAACCAGAGCAACCATTTTTTTAGGTACATGGAACGTTCGTACATTGTGGGAGACTGGAAGACTATTTCAAGTTGCGGCAGAAATGAGAAGATACAACCCCGAGGTGCTTGGAATCAGTGAAACACATTGGACACAAGTAGGACAACTGAGACTAGCTTCAGGGGAACTGCTGTTATACTCTGGTCATGAAGAGGAAAATGCTTCACATACACAAGGAGTTGCATTGATGCTGTCCAAACATGCACAAAAGGCACTGATAGGATGGGAATCTCATGGACCCAGGATCATTAAAGCATCCTTCAAAACAAAGAAAGAGGACATTACAATGGACGTCATCAAATGTTATGCACCTACCAACGACTACAATGACGACGACAAAGATCAATTCTACGAAAGGCTGCAGTCAATCGTCGAGAAATGTTCACCAAAGGATTTGACCGTTCTGATGGGAGACCTGAATGCCAAGGTTGGAATGGACAACACTGGATATGAAGACATCATAGGACGACATGGACTGGGAGAAAGGAACGAAAACGGTGAGAGATTTGCAAACCTATGTGCCTTCAACAAACTGGTCATCGGTGGCACAATATTCCCGCACAAACGCATTCACAAAGCCACATGGATTTCACCGGATCACACTACTCAAAACCAGATTGATCATATCTGTATCAACAAAATGTTCAGAAGGACCATGGAGGATGTGAGAACCAGGAGAGGAGCTGATGTAGCCTCAGATCACCATTTGCTAATCGCCAAAATGAAACTGAAGCTAAAGAAGCACTGGACAACGGGACAGACAACATCACAGAAGTTTAATACGGCCTTTCTTCGGGATACCGTGAAACTCAACGAATTCAAGATAGCCCTCACCAATAGGTTCCAGGCCTTTCAGGATCTACTCAATGGAGAGGAAGAAACATTGGAGAACAATTGGAAAGGGATTAAGGAGGCAATCACTTCAACATGTCAGGAGGTCCTTGGTCGCAAGAAGCAGCATCACAAGGTTGGATCTCTGTTGGTACTCTTGGAAAAATTGAAGAAAGGAAGAACAAGAAGGTAGCAGTCAACGTCAGCCGAACAAGAGAAGAGAAAGTTACCGCATAAGCTGCATACACAGAAGCAAACAGGGAAGTGAAGAAGAGCATCAGAGCTGACAAACGAAAATACGTGGAAGATCTAGCAACGACGGCGGAAAAGGCTGCAAGAGAAGGAAACTTGAGACAATTGTACGAAACAACAAAGAAGCTCGCCGGGAACTATCGTAAACCAGAACGACCAGTGAAAAGCAAGGAAGGCAAAGTAATCAGCGAAACAGGTGGGTAGAGCACTTTAAGGAACTCCTGAATTGACCAGCTCCACTGAACCCACCCAACATCGAAGCAGCATCCACGGACCTCCCAATTAATATTGGCGCACCTACGATTGAGGAGATCAGTATGGCCATCAGACAAATCAAGAGCGGTAGAGCAGCAGAACCAGACAACATTCCAGCAGAGGCAATGAAAGCAGATGTAGAAGCTACTGCGAAAATATTTCACATCCTCTTGAAGAAGATTTGGGATGAGGAACAAGTACCATCAGACTGGAAGGAAGGATACCTCATCAAAATACCAAAGAAAGGCGATCTCAGCAAGTGTGAGAACTACAGGGGCATCACTCTTCTTTCAATACCAGGCAAAGTCTTCAACAGAGTATTGTTAAACAGAATGAAGGACTTCGTAGTCGCCGAACTTCGAGATCAACAGGCCGGATTTCGGAAGGATCGATCGTGTAATGACCAAATTGCTACATTACGGATCATTGTGGAACAATCAGTTGAATGGAACTCACCACTCTACATCAACTTCATCGACTACGAGAAAGCATTCGATAACGTGGACAGGAAAACACTGTGGACTCTTCTTCGACACTACGGGGTGCCTGAGAAAATAGTCAACATCATACGGAACTCTTATGATGGATTCAACTGCAAAATCGTGCACGGAGGACAGCTAACCGACTCTTTCGAGGTAAAAACCGGTGTCAGGCAAGGTTGCTTACTTTCACCCTTTCTCTTTCTCCTGGTGATCGACTGGATTATGAAAACGTCAACAGCTGGAGGGAAGCACGGTATCAACTGGACAGTTAGGACGCAGCTGGACGATCTGGACTTCGCAGATGATCTGGCTCTTCTATCGCACACTCAACAACAAATGCAAGAGAAGACGACGAGTGTAGCAGCAGCCTCTGCAGCAGTAGGTCTCAACATACATAAAGGAAAGAGCAAAATTCTCCGATGCAACACAACATGCACCAACCAAATCACTCTTGATGGAGATGCCTTGGAGGACGTTAACACCTTTACATATCTGGGCAGCATCATCGACAATCAAGGTGGATCGGATGCAGATGTGAGGGCACGGATTGGCAAAGAAAGGGCTGCATTTCTACAGTTGAAAAATATCTGGAACTCCAAACAGATATCAATCAACACCAAAATCAGGATTTTCAATACAAATGTCAAGACAGTTCTACTGTATGGAGCGGAAACTTGGAGAACTACCAAAGCCATCATCCAGAGGATACAAGTGTTTATTAACAGCTGTCTACGTAAAATACTTCGTATTCGTTGTCCAGACACCATCAGCAACAACGAACTGTGGGAGAGAACAAGTCAGATTCCAGTGGAGGAGGAAATCAGGAAGAAGCGGTGGAAGTGGATAGGACACACACTACGAAAAGCACCTAACTGCGTCACGAGACAAGCCCTCACATGGAACCCTTAAGGTAAAAGGAAAAGAGGAAGGCCAAAGAATACATTACGCCGTGAAATAGAGAAAGATATGAGAGGAATGAACAAACATTGGACAGAACTGGAGGAAGAAGCACAGGACAGAGTTGGTTGGAGAAAACTGGTGGGCGGCCTATGCTCCATTTGGGGTAACAGGCGAAAGTAAAGTAAAGTAAAGTAAAGACCGTCCTTCAATCACACTTTTGGCTACGTAGTCTTGATATGAAGGTGTAACACTGATCGTAGCAAAGAGGTACCGGGACAATATTTTGTACGGTTCGTGGTAACTGATGACTATCCGTTGGAAGTGAGAATAGCTTATATGGTAATCTTTGGCCAAATACAAATTAGAGCCGTAAATTTAAGAACCATAAGCAAATATTCTGTACATCCATCTATTGACCATCATTTATGAGGGTCAAAATGGTCTATGCCAGTGATTGGCATGGACACAAGTGCTACAACAGAAATTTAATGGGCGAGTTAGCGTAACCCATAACTGACTAAGCCATGTGGTTAAAGTAGCCGGAGGATAAAATTGAAAAAAAATTAAAAATTAGAAAAATATCGCTGAATTATGCGTCACTGTCACCCGAACTACTGTTCCGAGTGTTTGGACCAGTTTGAACTGCTCCAGTTTCTGTGACTTATTTATTTCTGTCAAATATTTGACACCGGCAATGAGACCCGCCAAATATGAGTCTTTTAATAACTCTTCTTTATTTACGTGCTGTATCTTACATAATACAATTGTAAGGCGAAGAGGTATTCATTCTTCAGAATCGAAACACTGTAGAACGTGGCATCGGAGAGCTTTTTCCACCCTGGTTTTAAGACTGCTATACGCAAAGTGTTAATTGCAACTAAGATTTCCATTTGGGCAAAGAACTGCATTGGCCACCAATCACATTACAACTTTCTTAGAAATAACCCCGTATTCTTTGTCTTTCTGGTTGATTATCTCACATCTTAAGATTGCAAACGGTCGTAGTAAATGGAAAATCAAAATTCACGTACTTTTAGCTTCAGAAATGAGGTGAGATAATGTATCTCGATATCGAATTCCCGTAGATCTAACCTTAGAGTAACGCTATGGTTGATCAGACCAAAACTCAGAGTCACATTGATCGAACTCCGGGAGTCGGGTTAGGGTGTTCATCAGAGTACCTGTCTCTATACGTGGAACGCTGTACTTATCTTTCCGGCTTTCATTTTATATTAAGTCTAAAACTTGATAGTATACGACAAATTCTTTGATGGAATACAAACAGGGGATGATAAATACAACCTGCATAATGCGTATCAAGAAAAAAAGAAATCTATACATCTGACGTTTATCACAGAGACAAAGACAGTCTAACTCACCTATCATACGGCTTAATTTTTAGGGCTGATATAAAGCTGAACCTTCATGCTCTGAAGAAGAAATCACCTCGGACGAAACTGCGATTTACCTTTCCTCTTGCTGTTTGTGGAAAGTCTTTGTCGTAGTTGTAGTATGTGTTTTTTAAAGAAATGCCAATCATTGGCATAGACCATTTTGACCCTCATAAATGAAGGTCAGTAGATGGAAGTACAGAATATTTGCTTATGGTCCTTAAATTTACGGCTCTAATTTGTATTTGGCCAAAGATTACCATATAAGCTATTCGCACTTCCAACGGATAGTCGATAGGCACGACGAAAAGCACTTTAGGGGCAGAAGGCAGCGGGCAAATACCTTATATTCACCATGTTCTTCAGTATGTTCCTTGCAGCCTTACAAGTATGTGAATTGATGTCATGGTCACAAACATTATTTAAGGACGCAGATACATCAGACTCTAACCTTTTGAGTTATAATAAATCTATCAGTCTAAGCTCTAATTTTGCACTTTGTGGGAATACACTGTCTCTACCAGGTCCATGTTACAACGCAAAAGTACCTGGATAGTTGCATTTTTCTAATTTATTGGAAACAGATATATTATCACTTTCACATGAGATTTCTCAGTTTCATTTTGAACACATCCTACGGATGCTGTTGCCACTTGTCATAAGCGTTAACAGCTTGGTGTATAAACTGGTTAATCCGCGATCGTTTGGCATGACAAATTCTGAATTTCTCGTCTTAATACCGAAGAAATCAGAAGCTAATTCAGTTAGAAATTCTAAAATAATGAAAATAAACGCTAGAACAAAATACGTAGTTTGAAAATTTTTGACTGCTTCGACTTTAAATCTAGTTATTATAATGATACGCTGGTAGTCTTGGTAATGCACTCATAAACTGCAAAGCCGTCAAAAGTACACAGTTGCTCAAATTAAAACAACACACATCTCACTAAAGACTATCGTCATATACCCCTTGATTTCCCAGAGAACCATAAAAATTGATCAACCAAGCGAGGCAAATCATCTCTCTACTCTGTGGTGCTTACTACAAATAACTAAGATAATCTCGCGAGCCCGAACGATGCCAGGTCAATAGAAACAATTCCTTTTTTTAGATGCTCTCTGCTTTGCTGACTTGTTTATAACTTTAGATGCTATCAAGAATTTCCCTTGACCTGGGAGCACTATTATACGAATGGTTTCGTAATCTAATTTCAGCAATATTCTTGCCGAATACATGTAGGAGATATTTCTGAAAATAGTACATGTTTCTGCAGTCACATGCGTTACAATGTTATTACGCAATTGCAAATATCTAGTAGGTTGGGGCCGTCACACAGGTTGTAGGGACGACATATTACTGAAAGAAAAGACGATTATTAAAAGGCTTTTCAAAGGCAAGGAAATGAGAGCAAACAAAAGCTGAACAAAGAAACATCTTAAGCGGCAGCAGCGCAACTTAGTGCTTGAAACGTCGATAACTGCAACATTATTAAATGACTCAATGGAAAATAATAATCATAACACTTATTCTCAACTAACATTGTATTACATGAAACATGCCAGTTTACAGGCAAAATCAACTTTTAAGACAATGAATTCTCTTCTGTATTTTGAGGAAATAGAAACCTGTGGCATTGTCAACTTAACCAAATTGATAAGAAGGCGGAACTACATGCAGCAGTCAAGACAGCTTACACTGATACTACAAATAATCCACATCCCGCCCTAAGCGCACAGATCTAGTTGGTCTAACAAACGATTAGCTTGAAAATGCGATATACCATCACCCAGTTTTACGGGACACATTCTATCTGATGAAGCTCATTCAAGGATTCTTATTAGACAGTTATTGGGAAAGCCGTGCTACACATCTAACGTAACAACTGGTAAGCTTGCATCACATACTTCTCAACATACAGGCCATCTTCTCATAATATCTCCGAACCCCTTCATTCCCGACCTCTGGTTTGAATGACTTTAGAACATTCGATTAGAAAAGCGTTACGGACGAAAGCGTTATTAAACCCCTAATATCTGTGATATTTTCACATAATAGATACACAGTACCACTTCTGCGCAACCAGTACATGACAAAGAAACCTTCTAACACTGGCCACTGTTGTTCTTTACAATTTCATCATCTACCATTCAGTGTTAAAGGTAGAAAATGAGGTAGTGTACAGTCCGTGTAATGCCTCTGTCACCATAGATTTACCTCAAACAAGAACACCTTTGACTTTTCCTTGACCAAATATGCCGAAATAAGAATATGTTTTCTACGTAAATGAGTAACTAAACATTCATAAACCGCTTATCTGATAACTATTCAGGTACTATTTTTTGTTAGTTCGCTCTCCAGCTAACACACCTATGATAGGCTTTATAGATCCATGAGGTACTTTAGCACTGGTGAAAGTAAAATTGAAATTTCCTTCCATACGTATATCAATAATATATCCGTTAGCGTACTGATAAAATCATCACTGACTTTTCAGGTTCTTATTAAATACCTCGTGCAGCTGAGTGTAAATTCAAATCATCATCAGGAGACAATGCTCAGAAAGCAATAAAATGTAAAGGAGTTTGTAAAACTCCTCATGAGGTGACTGAACACAACACTGACAGCGTGAAGATTGTAATATACGAATAACAAAACACTTGAAGTCTTGGTGCTTGTTCTCACATCAACCAAGTATAGTCATCTTTAACTAACAGCTGTCTTCATCGATAAAAATGACCACTTTTGTGCAAACTTATGGTTCTCGTTCGGTTAGGAATATCTGTGCGAGTTTATTTGTTTATATAGTTCACTAGTGGACAAAACTTCAAGGTTTTTGGGGTTAAGTGGTCTATATGGACTGGGCCGCTTTGGTGAGCTTTATTATATCTTTGACTTTTATGGTTACTTAGTTGCTATCTCTAGATTAAAGTAGATTTAGATGGTTTGCAACAAATCTTTACATGCCCATCAAGTGGTGCTATCGCACTGCTTAGGGAATTTCGGGGGTACCTAAATAATTGCCCGATCTTAAAAACACCTCAATTTTTTCGCAAATTAAATCAGTTGAATTCGAAAGAACCTAGTTAGATCATAGGTACGTTTTCTTCACATAAGTCACATCATGACTATGAATAACTAGTTGTCAGTTAACTGAGCACTGCGTGTTGTCGAGTTTATTTCAGGACTGTCCTTTATTTCTGACTTCATTTCTTTGAATCGGATCACTTAGCCTCTCACTGACGAGCTGATCACTAGTGTTCTGCCCGTTGATATAGTCTTCTGGATTGAGAGTGAGTAATAGTCCCATCATTTGCCGAAATAGTCCCACTAACTGTGCGATTCCTAATTCTAGTTTTCCTAGATAAGTCTGAATAGTTGTCCACTGTTAACTATCGCGCTGCCTATTCCATCTTTCTTGCTT
This sequence comes from Schistosoma turkestanicum, assembly GCA_944470395.2. NCBI lineage: Eukaryota > Metazoa > Platyhelminthes > Trematoda > Strigeidida > Schistosomatidae > Schistosoma > Schistosoma turkestanicum. Next base: position 12,944 of record CALYCR020000403.1, read on the forward strand.
TCGCTGCCCACCATTGTTCTCCATCACTGTGTAATCTTCTTGTCAATCTGTGTTTAAGCTGCTTCCGTCCCTCATCTTGTTAAGATAAGTTTCCTAGCATCTGTAGGTTCAGTAGATGCTATTGAAATGAACTGGTTTTTCTTAACTTTTTGTTTTAGCCTAATGGTAGGTATCACTGCCGTTTCCACAGTTTATTAGGTATCATTCTAGTCTGCCTCAAGGTGGGCATCACTTGTATGTCGATTAAACTTTTTCTAGTTGCTACTGCAATATATCCCTGGCTCTGCTATTATTACGGGATTTCTTTGACGTCTATTTCTTATGTCCAATAAGATGCAGACGAATGCGTGCTCGTACTAAAGCATGATCCGACTCTAAATTTATGTTCCCGAATGAGGGATAGTTTTCTATCGAGCGTCTCCTTCGGTGGTTGATAGTGATGTGGTCTAGCTGTATGTAGATTTGAGTTGATTTTGGGGGTTGTTGAATCAAAAAAGTTTTATGTTTAAAGATGGTATGTGCCTAAAATTGATAGTTATCTGAGCACAGCTGCAGCAGACGGTCGCCTTTGTGCATTCTGTGAGCCCCGACATCATAAAATTCACCTGTCTTTCATTTTCACTTAGTCTACCTACTTAAGTATCAAAATCAGCTACTATTACGATATCAGAGAGCTTAGGTTTTTGAAGAGGGTTGGAAAGCTTTCCATATAATTCATCGTTCACCTCATCTGCGCTGCAATCAGGAGAAGTGTAGGCAGGCACAACGAAGAGGCAACGGCATGACCCTACCTTTACGAGTCATTATTTTATAGTTTAGTCAGACAAAGCATAAGCGACTATCCACTAGGATCCAGTCTAAGAGGGCTACTTCTGCCCTAGGACTCAATGCTATACCTACACCAGTTAGGACATGGGAAGCAGCAGCAGGGCTTCCAGATACACGAAGCGTTAACCGAGTTGGTTCTTTAGTTGAACAAGGTGAAGTCAAATTGATCACTGTATTCGGGCCCTGTATACACGTTTCGGAGACGCAGCATTCATTGATGGCGCGATATTTTAAAGTCGTAGCTAGGGAGGCCTGTTCTACTTGGCTCAAGGTCTAGACAT
>CALYCR020000404.1:0-14019 GCA_944470395.2 Schistosoma turkestanicum
CATTTTCTTAGCTAGAAGAACACTGTGTTGCCAGAAGTAAATTGTTCATGCTAAGACAAAGTGGACATTCGCTTTAACTTCGTTTAATGTCAACATCAATTAGCAGTCAGATGCCATGACATTTCTTCCCTTGTATCAATACATACGAACAATTGTGGATACATTCGATTGGAGAATTTCTAGAATCTAGGCACACTCTAGTCAGTCGCCAATCAACAAAAACACATCGACACTGATTCAGATTATTTACTAATCAGAAAAACCATAGACAAACACATGATCAAGAATCAGATCAAAGGGGGATATCACTAAAATAGGGGGTACACCTTACTGACAAGTGCTAAACAGCACGGTCAAGTAGGGCTGTCTTTCGAGTACCTTCAACCACAGCCTTACATCTCAACGTTGTTTACATGATTTCGAGTTACTCAAGTTAGTGGCTACATTGCAACTTGATCGAAATGATTCAATTAGCATTAAGACAGAAAATGGTCACTACTCTGGGATCGATCGATTGTAAACGCAAAATTAAATCTATATATATGGACGGATTGTGTGCTTAATCTAAATTTGGAGCGGTAGAAGTATTATATACTGACGGCCTGGAGCGAACTAATGGAAATTAAAATAACGCCTCATGTAGTTTGCGCTGGATTTGAAATGCAGCGATAGATAACTTGTATGCTATTATTAACAAAGTAGAAATAGGCAGTATATGGTCCTTAAAAAAAATACTTGAAATCACCAAAAACTCCCACTTCGAAACCAAAAAGTGAATTTAATATGGTCATTTAATCAAACTACTAAATGTAACCACTCTCAAAGAAAAGTATTTGTTTCCCATCTCCTAACTTTGGGGAAATACAACCAAAAACCCGAAAATTGCCACCGGAGGGGTTCAGCACATTGTCAGTAATGTTTAGTGATGCTAGCCTTTCTTTCTAATTCTCACTCTAAATCTCAATTATAAGTCAACTGTAGGTTTGTAAACAGAAGAATGAAAGAGCATTGTATTATAGCTGATCTCAGTTGGTGCGGTGGTAACCCTGACTTCATGACACTAGCCCAACATTTATTCGGTGAACTTAGCTTTTTCCTTCCACGAAAACGAATAATTAATCAAATGATAGTTAATAATTTAAATCAAAGCTATTATTCCATTTGTTATGCTCGTCACTAGGTATGCTTGGAACTGTTATGGGTTGACCTTAGTCGATAAATAAGAATGAGACAATGAACCAGCGTCCAGGTAGGCTACTCTGATCCGTTGACCCGAAAGAACTAACGAGAAGTCTTGATATAGCGTAGAAAGTGTATTCTACAAACACCCAGCAAAGATAATGATTTCAAGCACACAAATCGCGTTTATTTATACACCATCCCTGGGAGAATCACAAAAATAGCACACTAAAATAACACATCAACTAATCACAGCCAAGGATTTTCCTGGTGAGAAATATGGTCTGAGGGTCAACGGATCAACCCATGAATAAAACCCAAAATAAAGACATTTATCGAGCGAGTTCTGAGGATCCAACATCCCGAACACCATTGATATTTTATAAGTGTTATAACTGAGTAGTGTTCTCTGATTAGCCGATAGACTGTTTATTCAAGGTCATCAGTAGGTGATAAATTACCTTTAATTATCAATATGATTGCATCAAAATAAATCAATGTGGCAAACAAAAGAATCACATCAGAAAAGATAAACACACACTAACTTGATGATGTTAATCGTGGTGATTCATAGGCAACTACAGCTACATGTGATGAAGCATTGTCGGATTTCCCATGTGAATTCGTTTGAAAATATGAAATTGTACAACGTAGATTATGTACACCTAATTCTTTTAATTCATGACTAATAATTGCATTCAATGATTGGCCTGGTTGTAAATCAAAGACATGATCTTTTTTAGCATGAACTCCAGTAGAAATGTTACTTTGATTTGGATTGGATAATTCAAAATTTGTTGTAGAATTGTATGGTACACCGGTTGTACTAGTAGGTTGACTACTTATAGAAGTGTATATTGGTAAAGTGATTGATTCGATACGATTGTGAAGAGCAACCTAGAAGATTTTTTGATAGAATGAGTAATTAAAACAACAATATATGGTTACATAAATCTGTTGTGGACGTTAGGTAACTAGAAATCACTTGGAAAAGGTCCTAAGTCAGGTCAGTCAGATGCAACTTAGCACTTTGTACATAAGTACATCAGTTCATGTTGCCATACCACATCAGCACAGAGAAGTAATCGTCAATTCAAATCCAATAGTAGAAGAGGCAGTAAGGGAATTAGAAATAATCGGAGAGGTTAGGATTAGAAGATACTACTCAAGAAGTATGATTCAGTGAGAAAAGTTTAGAGAGTCGAAACTAGAGGTATTGAAGAACCCAGAAGATTAGCATTTGAGAGAACACAGAGAATAAATGCACTGGCGCCATTGCGAACGATTTTGAGCCATGTCATTCAAGGTCTCTAACCATCGATTATTATCATCTCGCGGACCCCAACCAGGTAGTCGACAATTACCGACATGGCTCAGTCCACTAGTCAATGACTTCATGGATTTCTGCCATGTTTTGGTTTGGCCGCCCCTAACTTTCTTCCAAACTACTCCTACACTACAAAACAAAGCTCTTCGAGGCAGTCGGTGGTTGGGCATACGCAACACATGTCCCAACCACCTCAACTGGTGAAGTTTCAATACTTCATCGATTGATCTGCCATTCTTACCTAGCACCCGATTCCTAATAACAGCGTTGCTCACTCGGGTGTCCCACGATATACGAGCAATGCTTCGAAGACACCTATGATCGAAAACCAGTAACCTACGAATATCTTCTACTCTCACTGGCCATGTTTCACAGCCATAAAGTAAGACGGAGCGAACTACTGCGCAGTACACTCGTCCTTTAGTCAGCAAACGGATATCTCGCCTACGCCATAAGTGACGCAGGTTGGCAAAAGCCAATCGAGCCTTCTGTATCCGAGCTGAGATTTCGTCAGTCACCAGGCCATCGGCACTGATGAGACTCCCAAGATAAGTGAAGCGGTCTACACGTTCAACCACTTCACTCCCTATCACTAGTTCAGGTGCCAATGCAACCCAGTCTTGAAGCAACATTTTGCATTTCGAGGGGGAAAACCGCATCCCGAACATGCTTGCATTGTTGCTTAGGGTAGTCAGAAGACTCTGCATTTTGTCAGCGTCTTCACCAAGTAGGACAATGTCATCGGCATATTCTAAGTCAATAAGCGAGCCACCTGGAAGAAGGTCTACTCCTGAAAATTCAGACGAGGATAATGTTATGTCTAGGAGCATGACTATGATAAAATTAAACAAGAATGGAGAAAGTGGACATCCCTGACGGACACCACTTGATGTAGAGAATTCCGGTGACAGTTCGCCATAAGCCCTCACCCGACCAGTGGTGTTCGAGTAAAGAGCTTGTATAAGGTTAATGTACTTCTGTGGTACACCTTTCAATGACAGACACTGCCACAGAACCTCACGATCCACAGAGTCAAATGCCGCCTTAAGGTCTAGGAAAACAACTATTGTAGGACGCCTAAATGTGTGTCTATGTTCCAGGACCTGTCTGAGTGTGAAGACGTGGTCTATACAGCCACGTCCAGGTCGAAAACCAGCCTGGTTTTCTCGAGTCTGCTCTTCACGAGCTTTCGTTAAGCGTCGAAGTATTATTGAGGCCAATATTTTAGATACTATATTAGTGAGACTTATTCCTCTGTGATTGTCACAAGAAGACTTTTGTCCTTTCTTATAGATTGAGACAATCAATGATTGAGACCAGTCGGATGGGATTACGTCCAGTTCCCAGATTATAACTAAGATCTCAGTCAATCTAGCTGCTAAAACTGGACCACCATCCCTGAATATCTCAGGGGTCAGTCTATCAGGACCTGCAGCTCGTCCTCGTTTCAGATTTCCTAACGCTTTCTCAACGTCATAAAGACTAGGGGGACTTACGTCGATTTGCCATTCAGGATGACTGGAGATCGTGGGTAACTGAAGAGTGGCTCGTGGCCAGTTGAACTGATCCCTAAAGTGTTCTGCCCATCGATCCAGCCTCCTGGATTGAGAATGGATAATAAGACCATCCTTTTCCGAGATAGTCTCACTCACATTCGGGTTCTTAATACCGGTTTCTTTGATAAGGCGGAAAAGTTGTCTAGTGTTGCCTATCGCCGCTGCCTTTTCCATCGCTTTTGCTTTCGCCACCCACCACTGTTCGCGGTCGTTACGCAGACTTTTTATAAGTCTGCGCCTAAGCTGACTACGCTCTTCATCATGCTCAGAGTCAGGTGGGATGCGTTTTCGAGCATCCATCAGTTCGGTGGATGCGACTGAAATCCACGGCTTCATCCTAGCCTCATGGTTTACCTTCCTAGCAGATATCACTGCTGTTTCCACAGCCTTTTTGATATCATACCAACCTGCTTCTGGATGGGAATCGCTTGCATGGTTGCTTAACTCTCTTTCTAGTTGCTCCTGAAATATTTTCTTGGTTTGATTATCATTAAGTAAAACCCTAAGAGGCTTTCTTACGGTGTCTTTCCTACGTCCAGTAAGCTTCAAACAGATACGAGCTCGCACTAGGGCATGATCTGAATCCAAACATGTGCTCCAGAACGAGCGACAGTCTTCTATCGAACCCCTCCATCGGTGGCTGATGGCGATGTGATCTAGTTGAGTCCAACGTTGAGACGACTTTGGAGGTCGCCAGGTCAACAGATGCTTTTCCTTATGCCTAAAGTTGGTGTTCGCTAAGAATAGGCGGTTATCTGAGCACAGTTGCAACAGACGGTCACCATTGTCTGTTCTCTCAGTCGCTACACCATAACATCCACCAAGATGTCTTTCCTTTTCACCTAGTCTACCTACTTGAGCATTAAAGTCACCAGCCATTATTACTATGTCAGAGCGCTTAGCTTTTTGGAGGAGGTCCGAAAGCTTTCTGTAAAACTCATCTTTAACCTCGTCTGCACTGCAGTCAGTGGGGGCATAGGCAGATATGACGAAGAGGCAACGGCGAGTGTCCCTATCCTTACGAGTCCTTACTGTCCCGTTTAGTCGGACAGCGCACAAACGACTATCTACTGGGATCCAGTCTAGGAGAGATAATTCTGCCCTAGGACTCAACGCTATGCCTACACCAGCAAGACCCCTGGAAGCAGCATCAGGGCTACCGGATACCCGAAGAGTAAATCGAGCTGCTTCTTCGTTTTGACAAGGTGGAATCAGGTTAATGACTTTACTAGGATCCTGTATGCGCGTTTCCGAGACGCAGCATACATCGATGGCACGAGTTTCTAAAGTCCTAGCTAATGATGCCTGTTGCCCTATTTGACACAATGTCCGTACATTAAAAGCTCCAATATGTAGTCTAGAACGGGGTTTCAAGAGACCAGGAACGACGTTTCGTGATCTCGCTTCGTCTGCATTAGCGGTGCAGTGAGAAAAGGGAGTGTGAGTAGAGTTAGTTGTAGAGATAAAAGAGACATTAGGGGGTGTAGGAAGGATTTGATTTTGACCAATTTGGTCTCGCGTGCTGTTATGGGTATGAGGGCGGTTGTCACTTCCCGGCTGCCCACACCGTGGAAGGTTGTTTCTTGAGGGACCTGAAAAGGAAGATGGATTAGTGTTGGTGCGTGACCGCAGAGCCCAAGGGACAACTGCTTGAGGCCGGTCACGCACGGCCTTTTTATGAAAGGTATTTTGAGAATTAGCTCCGTTCTTAAAGGCCCTTAGTGGGCACCCTTACCCAAGGAGACGGAAATCCGTGAGTTAGGGGGAGTGTGACATTTTTAGGGCCGACCTTTTCTAACCCTTCCTTCCTTGTGAGAAGGCAGCATCGCTGCAGATGCTGGTTGTCCGAGGGAAACACCTTACTGCTGTCACACCCCTCTACAGTCAGCAGTACGACTTCGCCCTCAGACCTTGGGTAGCTGCTTTTAGTCTCATCGTTCTCCAATCGACCAGCCTGGCATGGTAGGACCTGCAGGAACATATGTTCCAGCCAGTATAGCTCGGTTGGGTCATCACGATAGGCAAGCCCGACCACCACGTCAAGGTAGCAGCTTACTGGAAAAGGTCCTAATTTTGGATTTTCTATGTTTTCGCGCTAAAGTTGTTCAGCTGACCTTGAGATTACATTTCCCACTAGGAAAATCTTTGACTGTTATTGATTGATGCATTATTTTAGTACGCTATTTTGATGGCTCTCCTAAGGACGTTCCTATCATGTATAAATAAGCTCGATTTGTGTTCTTGGCGATCTAATATATTCTGGGTGCTTGCAGAATACATTCTCTGCGCCTTATCAAGACTTTTTGATGTAGCACCATAGGGGCTTCTGGAGGACTGTTAGGAAGTCGATATCTAGGGTGGAGGAATTCAGTGGATAGACCCGAAGCAGCTGGTCGATCTGGACTCTTCTATCGCGCACGCAACAACAAATGCGTAGTGGCAGAATCAGATCTCAACATATACAATGGGAAAATTAAGATTCTCTGAAACAACACAACATGCACCAAACAGATGTCTTAGGGGATGTAAAAGCCTTTACATAACTGGGTAGCATGATTGATGAGCGAAGTGGATCTGATGCAGATTTGAAGGCATGGATCTGCAAAGCAAGGGCAGTATTTATACAGTGGAACTCAAAACAACTGACAACCACTAACAAACCCACAATTTTCAATACAAATGTCAAAACAGTTCTACTGTATGGGGCGGAAACTTGGAGAACTACGAAGGCCATCATCCAGAAGATACAAGTGTTTACTAATAGCTGTTTGAAGATCCATTGGTCAGACACCTTCAGCAACAACCTACTGTGGGAGAGAACAAACTACACTGCAGCTGGAGAGTATATTCGGAAAAAACATTGGGGGCGGATAGGACATAGATTGTGGGAATTACCCGATTGCGTCACAAGGCAAGCTCTCAATTGGGACGCTCAAAGTCAAAGGAAAAGAGGAAGACAAAAACAAACACTACGCTGAGAAACGGAGGCAACGTGAGAAGAATAAATAAAAAATGAACAGGACTGGAAAGGAAGGCCAGGGACTGTTATGTTCGTCACTAGGAACGCTTGAAGCTTAGTCGATAAACGAGAACGAGACAATTACCAGCCTCCAGGTGGGCCACCTTAAATCCCAAGCTGTAACAGAAGTCTTGGTAAGCGTAGGAAGTCTGTTATAAAAACACCCAGCAATCACAATATAATCAAGCACACAACTCTCGTTTATTTATACATCATAGAAACGTTCTTGGGACAGTCACGAAAATAGCACACTAAAATACACAGCAGCCAATCACAGCCATGGATTTTCCTGGTGGGAAATGAAATCTCAAGGTCAACTGATCAGCCCATGCTCGCAAACGTGAAATCCAAAATAAGGCATTTATGAAGCGAGTTCTGGGGATCTAACTTCCCCAACAAAGACAGAGTAGGTTAGAGAATGCTAGTCAGCGGTCTATGCTCCATTTGCGGGTAACCAGAGTAAGTAAGTTGTTATTTCAGAATAATTATTCACAGTGCAACTAGAATCCCGCACTTTTTTTTCACTTCAAAATTCAACAGCTGAACTACTTACTTATCATTAACTTATTCAACGCGTAGGTTTGTATCATTTACAAATGTCGTCTTAATAGATCCCCACAATTTTTGATCATACACATTAAGAGAAAGAATTAGGTTCCGTTGAATGCATATTACTGATCAGATGTTTTGTTTTCCCAAAAAAGCTTCACTAAAACAACAGAATCATTCAACCAACCAACCAACATATGTGAACTTCAAAAAATAAGAAACGATCTATATATATATTCATTTTTATTATAAAAACTATTATTGTAGAATAATAATAATAATTCCGTAACAGATCAATAATAAAACACTACTAAAAAAAAATTATGATTATATCAGTGCAAAGTCATTAAATTGATGAAAAAGCAATTTATTTATTTATTTGTGGAAAATTTTTTAATTATTACTTGGAAAAAACAATAAAAATCTATTGATATATATGTATATATGTATAGAAAAAGTGTATAGGCATATGTAGTAGGGTATAATACATTGTGTTTTGAAGAGAAACCATTGTGTATGTGATGAAGTGACCACCTAATGTGATTTGTTCATGTGTACTAATTAAGTACTGTTAAGAGATTTATGCAGTGAACTTTGAATTATATGATAGTTAGAGATTAAAGATTTTCTAATCAATTTACCGAAACTTAATTAAGCAGAACAAAATGTCATACTGATTAAATATTTAGAGATGAATAACTATTGATCCGAGGTAATTATTGTAATTTACGTTCAAAAAATAATGTGACAGTGAATAGTACGATATATGTATATATGAATCTAGTTTTTTTAACATCATACGGAATTCTTATGATGAATTAAACTCCGAAAACCGTGCAAGAAGGACAGCTGACAGACTCGTTCGAGGTGATGATTGGTGTCGGACAAGGTTGCTTACTCTCAACCTATCCCCTTCTGCTGGCAATCGACTAGATTAAGAAGACGTCAACATCTGGAGAAAAGCACGGTATCTAATGGACAGCTAGCATGCAGCTGGACGATTTGGACTTCGCAGATGATCTGGCTCTCCTATCGCACACGCAACAAACAAATACAATAGAAGACGACCAGTGTAACAGAAGCCTCGGAAGTAGCAGGTCTCAACAAACATTAAAGGTAAATCAAGATTCTGCGACACAAAACAACATGCGCTAACCAAATCACTCTTGATAGAGATGCCCTGGAGGAGGATAACACCTTTACATATCTAGGTAGCATCATCGACGAGAAAGGTGGATCCGATGCAGATGTGAGGGCGCGGATCGGCAAAGCAAGGGCTGCATTTATACAATTGAAAAATATCCGAAATTCCGAACAAATATTAATCAACACCAAAATCAGGATATTCAATAGAAATGTCAAGACAGTTCTACTGTATGGAGTGGAAACATGGAGAACTACCAAAGCCATCATCCAGAAGATACAAGTGTTTATTAACATTTGTCTATGCAAAATACTCCGGATTCTTTGGTTAGAAACCATCAACAATATGATAATGTGGTAAAGAACAAACCAGATTGCAGTTGAGGAATGAATTAGGAAGAAGCGGTGTAAGTGTATAAGACACGCATTGGGGAAATCACCCAACCGCATTACAAGACAAGCCCTAACTTGAAACCTACAAGGCCAAGGAATAAATTACGTCGAGAAGTGGAGACAAACATGAGAAGAATGGACAAAAATAGGACAGAACTGGAAAGGGAAGTCCAGGACAAAGTTGGAGAATACTGGCCGGCAGCCTATGCTCCACTGGAGGTAACAGGTGTGAGTGAGTAAGTCATTAAGTATACAATCCAGTTTGATTACCAAGTAACAAGATGATAGATCATTGCTGACCATTTTCCAAATGAATGCCCTTCATTTTAAGGGGGAAAAAATACTTTTCTAGGTTTTCAATGTTGGTCTTACAGCATCTCAACATTTACTAATTAACTTTAATGTTCAGTCATTTAAATTAATCGATATTAGGATCAACCATTTATATTTATAATAATAGTTCGATTACAGTATCGACAATTGTATATTTGATACTGTGTGTGCATGCTTAGTGGGTTATTACATGTCTAGTCTATCATTGCCTGATCATAAGTACTTAGTCATGTTTCATTGCGCAGTGTTAGCACATTAGCCTTCTCCGATTCGCTTCGCTTCGGTTGTACTCATTTCATTCTCATGTCTGTCTGTTTAAATGAATGCATGAAATAAATTCATCCGCAAAACTGTATTTGGTTTCTTTTTACCAATGACTTACAAACAGGGTTTGCCTAAGTGTGATAGACGAAAATCAAATCGCTTACTCGATCATTCGTCTGAAATGGAGTCGAATTGCCCTAACCCAGCCATTAAAGCTTAAAATTTGATCGATTTTATTATTTCGATAAAATTCATCAACAATCTCCACAACCCTACAATGTAAACTGTCATTCATTACTCACTAGTGACTAGTTTAAAGGGGGAGTTTTCGAAATTCTAATGAGAAGCTATGACAAGTGGGGCGAAAAATTATGCAGGGTGTGAGGTAGACATTTACTGAAGTCAACAAAAGAAAGTCATGTATGCGCATTCAGAGGTTGGAAGCTGAAGCAATTAAGTGTGTGACTGAAGGTCCTGGGTCCGTTCGCTCATGCGTATTTGTGGAAGTACACTTATAAGGAGCCCTATAATAGGACAAAATAGCCGTCAAATGTCTTCAAAATTGTAAACAACTGGATCGTTCGATGATTTCAATGAAATTCTTACATAAATACATTATAATATTTATACATTTTACACGTTTGTTTTACGGTCGATAACCACATACTTATCGAAATTATTAGATAGGATTTTCAATCAATCCCATGTCCTTCAATCTTTCTTCATGTTAATGTCATCATTTTGTTGATTAGATTTTTGTATGAAATATGCCAACCATATGTACACATGTTTGTTTTAAATGTTAATTTAAACAGATTTTTATCACTGAAACCTGCCAATCATAGATTAACTAACTAGGTATGTAATTGAATAACATATTTAAGAAAGATTATGCAATCAATGTCAAGTTTAGTGAGAGGGTAATATAAAGTATAGAAGCAGGAAAATAGAAATATTGAAAGCTCTGCTGGTGAATAACATTTAGTAAAGAGAACTGATAATTGAATAATTAGGGGCCGTAAAGACACGGATTTACAATGCGAGGGCAGCATTTTTGCAATCGTAGAACATTTGGAACTGAAAACAACTATCAACCAACACCTAAGTCAATATTTTCAAAGAGAACGTCAAGACAGTTCTACTGTATGGAGCAGAAACTTGGAGAACTACGAAAGCCATCATCCACAAGATACAGGTGCTTAATGACAATTGTCTACGCAAAATATTGAGGATCCGTTAGCCAGACACCAAAAACATTTACTCTACTGTAGTATAGAACAAACCAGATTCCAATTGAGGAATCAGTTAGAAAAAGTAATGAAGGTGAGGAAAGCACCCAACTGAGTCCCAAGGCAAGCCCTAATTTCGAACCCTCAAGATCAAAGGAAAAGAGGAAGACCAAAGAACACATTATGTCGCGAATGGGAAGCAGACATGAAATGAATGAGCGGAGATTGATTAGAACTGAAAAGAAAGGCTCAGAACAGAGTAGGTTGGAGAATTACAGTGGGCGGCCTATGCTCCATCAAGGGTAACAGGCGTAATCAAGTAATTAATAGGACAATGCACGTGAAACTACGAAAAACCGGCGTAATCTATCGCAAAAGATCAGCGAAAACAGTAGAACAAGAAGTAAAAAATTGATAGTTACGCAATTTAAAAAAAATATTACTCAACATTTAGAAGAAGTGCAAAACTATGGAGCATCAGTAAACAAAACAGATAATCAGAAATAAAAGAGAACTAATTTGCACATTATTCATTCTGGACACAAAGGATACATACGAGTTATATAGATTTTCTGGTTGTTCGATTCTCCAGGATTGTTCAGTAATGAAATTATTGTACATTCAGAGATTTTAGAAACTATCATAAACCACAGGTGATTGTGGGTGATAGTAGGATTCAGCAAACGAGACTTATACTAGGTTCGAGTCGCAGTGTGAACATTATTATTATTATTATTACTTAAGCAAAACTTTTTAACACAAAGAGACATCTAGATATTTATACACCACACAAATCATCAAAATTATGCGTGGGCTGGGATAGAGCCCGATTGTTCAAATCGAACTAGGTGGTTTTCTCAGAGGATCAAAGCAGTGGAGCAACGTCAGGACATGCAGTCGGACTGTAGCAAGAGACAAACAATAGGTTTACATACCGTTTGTTCCGTCATGATCCTGGAATCTATGTGCACCATCGTTTAAGGATCAGAGTTTTCGAAGCGCTCTAGGCGGATCCTCTATACGCACCAACCCTATTAAAGCCCCTGCTAGACACTCGCTTTTCGTCCTCTCAGTTTTGTAAACACTCCCGACACAAGAAGAGAGTAAATAGGATTTCTTTGGCAGTGGCTATACACGCATGACAATGTGACAGCATTTAGAGAGGCAGGGCATCCTCTCCTCGCTCTCATCTATATCAGAGCATTTGATTGCCAAAGTGAACATGGACGCCAGGATACAGGTAAATGCCGTTTATGAGTTTCACAAACAGAACAAAATACACATCCTCGACTCGATTCCTAGCAATAGTTCAAATATATTTTTAAAAAGTATAACTAGCCGCTACATTGAACATGTCTGTTCAGCATGCACATAACCCAATAGAGATAGACTGATATTATCAATCACAGCTCATCATGACCACACACACACACACACACATACAAAATATCATCTACAACATTGTTCAGCTGTCAAACAAAACATAGAATCTAAGCAAAAATAGAAAATACTATTTGAAATGTCAATCATGAAAATGTCAATAATTGAGATTAACTTGTAAAAAAAAAAGACAGAGTTGTTAAATGTTATCAATAAAATAAGTGTTTATTATGAAGAACTTACTTTCAATTCAACATTATAACAAATTTGGCTGCTTTCGTTGTGTAAATTAATATGAGCTGAGAATGTTTCACCCAAATAAATAGTACTATAGAAATTAAATGGAAATGAAAAACAAAAGCTTTGAATGTGAGAATCCTTTAGTTATATTTTTTCTAAACTTTAAACATAATTATCAGTTGTATTTTTGATGAGATGAAGTTAAAAAAAACGGAAATGACTAAAAAAAATAATTTTTAGCTGAGTTTTAGTTGCACGATAAAATGCTTTGGAAATGTATAATTTTTGAATTTGATGCCAATTTTTGAAGGTTTTGTTTGTGAAAATCCCTCCCTACGATTGGTTCTTATTGATTTCTTCAGTTGTACATTTTGTTAATCTGTTCGATTACATTTTGAGATGATAATATTTGTATTTTATTATAGTTTCTATTTTTTTGCCTTCACTGAGTTTCTGTGTTTCTTTCTGAACTGCATTTATGTTGTTTAAGTTGATACTTAGTCATGGCGATAGCCATATTGATTTGTTCCTTTTTCGATTGTGTCATTTGTATTGACTGGAATTGTGCATTTTGATTGTGAATTGAAGCACTCTTTCAGAATAGGAAACATTCTGTGTTATAAAGCAACCAAATATTATCTGTCGAACGAATCTGATCTATCCAGGAGAGATAGAATATCATTTATTTGTTGCTGTTGATTTGAATAATTGAACAATTGTTGGTGAAATAAGTGAGTGGTAATATTTGTTTAGGTAATGAGGTATATTTATATTTATGATGAATATTAGTACCGTCATTTACCCAACCACTTGTTTTGGTTTCAACTGTGCAAGGTGCATATCTAAACTACCTAGATAGTTATTCTTCAGTCCAAACCTCAGTTTGGATCCTACAATTGTGACCAATATGGGCTCGAGTGGTTTTATGGGTATGACGGCGGATATTACTTCCCGGCTGCCCACATCGTGGATAGGGTTCTGGTTGTCAGAAGGGGCATCGGCATCATGACTTCCGAAGGAACTCGGCTTTCATCTTCTAAATGAAGACCTTTTAATTTCCAGAGCAGAGTTTATATGGTCTGAATTATTATTTCTTGTTAGCGTTTTCTCGGCAAGTTAGTTTTTTGCGGGATGGGGTCGCCAACTCCAATCCCAGCCACCCTCCTTTACCCGGGTTTGGAACTAGTAGTAACCCCGAAGAGTCTACAGGAGAAGTTATAATTTATGGAGAAAAAAAGCTCAAATAATATTTCATTTAAATCATGAATCGATCAGTGTTAGACCGACATCGGAACCCTGGAATCACTTCAAAGTCGTTTCGTTTTAGTATGGGACTCATCAAGAGTGCTCATGCATGACCTCCGCATCCACCAATCGAACCTAGGACGTTTGGGCTTGCGCACGAAC
>CALYCR020000405.1:0-14051 GCA_944470395.2 Schistosoma turkestanicum
TAGGATACATATGAAAGAAAACGGCCAAGAATGTGCGTGTTTTTGAAGATAAGGTGTACACATTTTTCTAGTAAACTATGTCTTCGGTCTTGACCTCTTGACGTTCATCACACCAATGATCAAAGCACAGTCAAAAGAATTTTTGAAAATGAAAATGGCGTTGAAGAATATTTGGAATATTTTGAATAATCTATTTCACGAAAGGTTTTTTTTATGAAAAAGTTTATGAAAGAACTAATGATCGCTTTTGGTGTTTATTGAAATAATATTGTTCTCAATTCATTTGTCTTAAATATTAATCAATGATTGATCATTCTATGGAGAGATTTGTTTTTTATCTTCAAATCAACAAGCCATGGATATTGCTGATGAGTCCCATACTAGGACGAAACTGCTGTCCAGTACTTTCAGGTTTCTAATAGTGATCTAACAATCCTTTGATCATGATTTCACTATTAAACAGCAATCTCCATCAGTCTATAATAAAATACCAGCATTCATCGCTTAAATCAATAAAGTTATGTTTCAGAAACATTATAAACTAGTAAGTATAGAAAGTTGCAAAACATCCACTTAATGAGCCGATGTATTCACACATATCGATCTGATGTGATTGACAATATTAACAACAAGAAAATACAGGCACCTAAAATAGAAATAACCATCTCAGATAATGCCATCATCGTTTAGATTAGCTTCGTTTCAAATCGGACCAGAAACTTTAACTCGAAAACCTGGTGAAATCAATTTCAAAGTATTGTGTCATCACCCAGTGAGCGATCGATTTTAAATACATCTCGGTCCTAAACAAGGTCAATGGTTACGTTTCTGACTGTAAAGCTAGGTGACATAAGTATCAGTCTCCTTAAGATTACAGGTAAATTTTGCTGAAACATGCCGAATAACAAAAAACGTAGGTCCAAGATTTCCTGTCTTCTACCTCGATCCACCAACTTACATTCATAAATAGTAAAAATCAGTCACATTAAATCATTAATCTTAACCAGTAGTTACAATTTGAACTGACTTTTCTGGTTAGCACTTTTTAGCGAGTTAATTTTCTATGGGATGAGGTCGCCAACGCCACTCCCAACCCTCCCCGTTTATCCGGGCTTGAGACCGGAAGTAGTTCCAAAGGGTCTCCAGAAGATATAAGTGTTGCCTACACAAGACACTCCTCATCCGTTAGCCAAACACCATTAGCAACAACATACTGTGGAAGAGGACAAACCAGATTCCAGTGGGAGAGGAAATCAGGAAGAAGCAGTGGAAGTTAGTGGGACACACGTGATGTAAGGCATCCAACTGCGTCACAAGACAGGCCCTCACTTGGAAGCCTTAAAGGTTAACGAAAAAGA
The DNA here is from genome assembly GCA_944470395.2 of Schistosoma turkestanicum. Taxonomy (NCBI): domain Eukaryota; kingdom Metazoa; phylum Platyhelminthes; class Trematoda; order Strigeidida; family Schistosomatidae; genus Schistosoma; species Schistosoma turkestanicum. The sequence goes on from CALYCR020000405.1 coordinate 1,359, forward strand.
GAAAAGCCAAAGAACACATTACGCCGAGAAGTGGAGACAGACATGAGAAGAATGAACAGAACTGGAAAGGGAGGCCGAGGACAGAGTAGGTTGGAGAATACTGGTCGACTGTCTATGCTCCACTGGGTGTAACAGGCGTAAGTAAGTAAGTAAGTAAGTAATAGTTACAATGATTATTAGTCACAAATATCTCAAATGATAACCAGTCTGATTTCCTAATGAGATATTATGTTAAACCAGATTTTCTTTTTTTCCTGGTGATAAATTTGGAAATGGGAATTCATTCTCCTTTTCTTTTGCTTCGATTTCATGCCATACATAAACATTATTACCATTTTCTTAACAATTTACAATTCACATCTGTTTATTAGGTATTTCTTCTTCAAGTACTGAGAGTTATTTTGACTACTTATTGTTATTGTTATTACTATTACCATTACTATGGTCATTAGTGTAATCAGTGATAAATAGACCACTTTAAATTACGTTGTTCAATGAATCCATTAGAACAAACCCAATTATAAACACTAAAAACATACATACATATATATGTACGTGTTTAAGTTATATTCATGATATCTACATGTACGCAAGAGTTACAGTTAAAAACTTGAGCAAGCTAAATTGAAATATTCCATCTAATTTTTCTTTAACCTTGGGTAACATTACAGATGTGACCTATCTGGAAGATAACAAATTCAGCTTCATTTATTATTATTATGATGCACAGACAAAAAAGATAAGAAAAGCTTGAATAAGTCTACTTCACACTGTCTTATCATTCCATTAATCATGGTGTAATGAATAAGGACTTAAAGAACAGATGGAAATAGACAGATAGATAGATAGATATTTTAGAGAGAAGATACAATTTATTAATAAAATACATACATTTCGTCTTTATTTGCAAAAAACAAACCGGTCGCTGAATGTCTTCTCTCAAGTATGTTTTAGTCTTCATTACAGTCTGATCGCTCCATATATTTTGGCCTTCAGGTAGTTAATTTGAAGTAGTGCTCCTCCGGATACTGTTGATGTGTCATGTCGAGGGTATCACTCGCCCCAATCAGATCAATCTATTCATTTTACTTCATTGGATTATACTTTTCAAATCATATCTTTGAACCCTTATCTTCTTGATTACCTCTAATATTTCTACTATCTCTACCTCTAAGGGGTTTGAATTGAAAAATCTATCACTGAATGCTAATGCGCTATGACTACTTGAACTGATGTAGGTAAGTTAGAAGTCCTACCTTGTAGTCAGTTACAACGTTGAACTTCGTACATACGTACATCAGTTCAGGTTGCCATACCACATTAGCACATAGATGTAATTGTCAATCCAAATCCCATAGTAGTAGAGGTAGTAGAAGTATTAGCAGTAATCAGAGAGATTAGGGTTCGAAGATATAATACAAGAGGAGAAATAAACTTAAAATCAGAAAAATATGGGCGATGCAGAATCCGGAGGATTAGGATTTAAGAGAACATAAAGAATGATTGCACCTGCACCATTGCAAACGATTTTGAGCCTTGTCATTCAAGGTCTCCTAACATCGATTACTATCATATCACGAACCCCAACCAGGTAGTCTACACTTAACAACATGACTCAGTCCACTTGTCAGTGACTTCATGGATTAGTTCCACGTTTTGGTTTTCCGCCCCTAACTTTCTTCCAACCTACTCCTACACTACAAAACACAGTTCGACGAGGTAGCTGAGTGACTGACTGGCTGACTCACTGAAGTTAGTTAAATGAGGAGTCTTTGACAATTTAAAATTTTTATAATCCTATATATGGTCGTACATATAAATAGCATATTTCAAGTAGAATATATCAAAAATGGTATTTTTTTTCTTTACTAATCTACTTTTTTACAATTATAATGTTATAAAGATCATTATCCATAGCAAAAAATCCCTTTTAATCCCCAAAATTCTCAGATATCTTGTGCTGGTTTCCTTCAAAAAAAAACAAACGAGTTAAACCTTTCACTTAGAATGTTCATAGGGTTTTAAACTTATCGGAAGCGGTTTATTGTTACAGATATATTTTATTCTTTGTTATATGTTATTCATGGTACCAATTTGTATCAATGATAAAAGTTCCAACTTAGATTATTTATGATATGATAAATCATTTAGGTTAAATGAATTTTATTGCATTTAACATTCATTTTAAGAAGGAATTTTTCTCAAAATTATCATTCCATTGTTTTCATTACGATTAAAAGTTATTTAAACCTAACACTTAACCCCACTTATTGGGTATTATGTAGTGTTGTGTAGTAATACGTCAACTTGTTCACACATCTTCTGACCTTGTCAGTTGTTCGCTTATGACCTTGTTTGTCTTTATTTGAGTGCGTATGTGTATTACTCACTCCATTTACAACATGTCTAACTTGTTTCTGTCTACCCATAAATAGTTAGTCATACCTCATCACATCGAGTTGGCCCACTTGCCTTCTTCGCTTCACTTCGCATCCTATTGTCTGTCTGCTTACGCGTATTTATTGCCGTCGCATAAACGGTGTTCGCCCAACATCTATTTCGTAGAATACTCACTTGTTGGTTCAAATGGAGGTCAGACCCCGGGCCAATAAACGGTTATCAAATCTTTAGTTAGACGTTATTCGCTATGAAGCTCAGTTTTACTAGACGTTATCACTCAACAGACAGACAGACAGATACAACGCAGAACTTCGTACGTAAGTACATCAGTTCAGGTTGCCATACCACATCAGCACAGAGACGTAGCTGTCAGTTCAAATCCAACAGTGATAGCGATAATAGAAGTATTAGCAGTAATGGAGAAGATTAGGAAGCGAAGATATGATTCGAGAAGTATAATTCAGTGAGATAAATTTAGAAGGAGTAGGGTAGAGATTATGTGGAATTCAGAAGGTTAGAATTAGAGAGAACACAAACAGTGGATGCACCTGCTCCATTGCAAACGATTCTGAGTCATGTCGTTCAAGGTCTTTAACCATTGGTGACTATCGTCTCGCGGACCCCAACCAGGTAGCCTACATCTACCAACATGACTCAGTCCACTTGTCCGTCACTTCATGCATTTGTGCCATGTTTTTGTTTAGCCGCCCCTAGCTTTGTTCCTATCTACTCCTACACCATAAAACAAAGCTCGTCGAGGCAGTCGGTGGTTAGGCATTCGTAACACATGTCCCAACCACCTCAACTGATAAAGTTTCGCTACATCATCTACTGATTTGCCATCCCTACCTAGAACTCGTTTCCTAACGACAGCATTGCTCATTCGGTTGTCCCATGATACACGAGCAATGCTTCGGAGACATCGATGATCGAAGACTAGTAACCTACGGAAGTCCTCCACCCTACTGAACACTAATGACGAAACTATACAAACATTATTTAAAAGTAATTCCGCTCAGAGTTGCCTTATCTATTAAAAATAATCATAGTGCTCAATCAAAATTCTCACAAATCTAACCTGTAATCCACACTATCTTATCCATGAAAATTAAATTACTCTTTATCGACCTGCTGAATAAATTATATTAACTTTTTTCTTTTTTAAAGACAGCAGAACCAAGTCAAGGCAAAAGAACATTTTATTCCTGAATTTCCTTTATCTCTTAAAAAAAATAGAGATCCTTATATAATTGTGATGGAGTTTTGTTCTCTGAACTGGATGTTTTGGTTGTGAAGCTTTTTATTGTTCTCCTACTGAACAACTTTAGGTAGATAGAAGTGAAGTAGCTTGTTCAACAGATAATGTCCACAACCAAAACATCCAGCTCAATGAACGAAACTCCTTCACAATCATCCAGCTGAGCTACAAATTTTATCCAGCATCACAAGATCCTCATGTAACTTCGTATATATTTGTTGAATAATTCATGTTAGCACTAACAGAATCGGTCGAATGAGAAAGTGCTTTTCTCGGAAGCGTAAATTTCATGCTTACATTAAAGCAAATAGAAGATTAAAGACAACCACAGGTCGGAAAAGCCCATTTCAGTCAAATTCATGAAATAAAAACTGTTTCCCCGTTTTTGTAGTTCATATAAACAGAAGGAGTAATATAGACAAACAAATATAGACAAGTACACATGGAACATGAAAAAAAAAATCAGGTCATGGTGAATTATTTATGAATGTAAAAAATATAATCGATACTGTTACGACTACCTATCCAAAGGTCAAATAAGTTCGTACAGTAGTTTGTATCAATCTGATATAACCATTTATGATATGTTTGTAAAGTTAACTAAGTATTTAGTGCGTGTGAGTGTGTATAACGCATCGCAACATTGTAAGTAATTAAAATTTATCTGTTTACATGGTAATTTAATCATTAACTGAGGTTTTTCTAAAAACAGAATCTTGTAAAAACAAAAAATGAAAAATAGTCCCAAATGGACATACAAAATTACTGATATGAAAATTGAAATTTAACCCACAACAGTTTACTTCCCATAACGTTATTATATCAAGGAGAAAACTTGAAGTTTAAATTAAGAGTGTAATAGCTTAAATGTAGTCAGTCCTATTTAGGACTCGTCAGTCGGATGTACCCACTTCATGATTGAAGCCCATCACATTCTGCTTCAGACACTGAATGTATTAACTAAGTAGAAATAGCGATAGAGGAATAACCTATCCCAATATAAGTTAACCTAAAATTCATACCTGCGGCACATGCATATGGTTATTCGTGTTGAGAGTTTGAAAAGAAAAGCGCCATGTTCGAATCCCAGAGTAAACACCAACTCTGGAATACAGACATCTTATGAAGCTGACGAGAAGTTCAGTCAAACTATCAACAACGTTACAATCCGAACTATTAAATTAGTTGTTCGAATCTTCCCGTAGATTTTCAGGACTGCAATAATTGATCAGTCTCTTTTGCATACGTGCATCTTGTGCAGATTGCCTTGATATTGACTTTAGGTTGTAAGAATTATTAGCAGAGTTGGATAGTAGCTAGTGGTTGAATCAAGGACTTCTGTTCGGGAGTAGCCATCTGGATGTGCCAGCATCTCAGAATTGATGCTCACTCCAGGACTCGAACTCACTACCGTTTGCGTTAAGCGTCTTCACGTCATCCACCTAGCTACTGAGTTCAGATAAGGTAATAAAGGTTTGAAATGAACGGTAATGGATTTGAGTCCACTGGATGCAAGTAAATCCAGCTCACGAGTCCCAAACAGAACGAATCGCAATTCATGAATTCCATTGCTTTGCAACCATCCATCTATTATTAATTAATGTAAATACTTAACATTGCCTTATTTCCCAATCATTAAACAAAGTTAGCTGGAGAGAACGATTGGAAGAATATTCTGCAAATGTTGCAATAGAGAGATTTCAGATCTCCTGGTTCGAAACAGACTGGGTCAGTGTGAAAAATCACTATTTACTGATTCCAAATTAAGCAGTCTATTGAACGATTAGAACTACATTTACTGACTAGTTCAAGTGTAAGGGATTGAATCGACAAAGTGAAATATAATCGCATAACCATAAAAATTTAATTTTCATAAGCCTAAACACATCATTTAGGATATTTTAATCAATAATTTTGATTCATTTTCAGTAATTAATTAATTAATTAATTTCATGGAATGAACATATATTGATGAATTAATTTTTGTGATAAATAAAATCGATTCAAGTAATCAACTACACAATCGTTTTTTGTGAATACATACTATGAACAAATTTTGTTAAATATATTACTTCAACTATGAAATTTGCATTGAAACAATATTGAATCGTTACCTTCGCCTTTATTTTACTTCTTCTCATGTCTTATAAACTATGTTCATAGATTAAAAATATACAGATGTAAAGACAAATAATCGACAAAGCAAGTGGGAAGTATTTCTACACTGGAAGAACATCTGGAACTTAAAACAACTGTTGAACGACAAACGCCATAGTCAGAATTTTCTATATAAACGTCAGGATAATTATAGTGTATGGTGGGGAAACTTGGAGAATCAAAAAAACCATTACCCAAAAGATATAGTTGTCTACGCAAGATACTGTAGATCAGTTAACCAGACACACAATGAACAACAACCTACTGTGGGAGAGAACAAACCCGATTCCGGCTGAGGAAGAAATTAATGAAAAGCGCTGGAGGTGTATGAGACACATTACAGAAAGTACCCAAGTGTTTCAAAAGGCAAACCCTAACTTAGAATCCTTAATGAGAGAGGAGAAGTGGTAGGCCGAGGAACATATTGTGCCAAGAACTAGAGGCAGACATTAAAAGAATGATTAACAATTTGGATCAACTGAAAAGCAGATTGCAAAACACGCAATTATTGATAAATAAAGGGCTTCTGCATATTCCGGACGCCTTAGCCAAACAAAGCGGTTTTCTTAGAGGGCTATCCCCGAGCCATTTATCTGCAGGTCCAATCCGCAAGGTTATGCAGCAACGTTGGGAGATGCAGTTCCATGGTAGCTGGTGACCAATATTAGGTTGATATGTGGTTTATCACCTCTAAACCCTGGAGTTCATGTGCATCAGGGTTGTCCAGCGCCTTAGATGAATCCTCCGTACTCACCAACCTGGTTAGAGCTTGCACCGGACATTCACTTTTCGTCCTCTCAATTTCGAAAATAAAACCTTCACTGTGAACAGGCAGTGAGTATGATTTCCTTGACAGTGTCTGTATAGGCAATGGTTATATGACAGCACTCAGAGAGGAAGAGCGGACGCTCCTCACTCTCGGCCGTGTCACGGCATTTTAAGGATAGTGTAGTGAATGAGAACACAGGTGGGGCAACCGGATTGTATGTAACGAAAATTACAGAGTTACTCAGTTAAATCGGAAAACCATATCGTAAATCGTTGATTTGCAAAATATCAGTTCATCATATCGAACTGGACTGTTCTTGTTGCAAAACATCAATCCATTGTCACTATTCATGCGCTTCATACAAATTCCATTGTGTTTTGACTCTTCCTTTCTTGATCTTCCCCCATCTTCTGCTGCCAGACATTACGTTGACACTCACGTCATATACTACTTATAAGTAGCTCGCACCACAGTAGTATACTTGAAAGTAATCAAGTATCTTATCAACCGAACGTATGAGAAAAAAATAAGATTAAAACACGTCTAGTTCAGTTGTTCAGTGTTCAAGAACAAACTATTTTCAGAACAAATTGGCAAAAATATATACATCTTAATAGACATGATAATTAGAATTCTATTTTCAAAAGAAAAAATTCCTATCAGTGATCGATTTCATAGTTTCATATTTATTTATTCAATAAAACAACCAACCGACTGATAAGCAACATATGTGATTAATGCTTATCATTTGAAAAATAAATAATCTTTCTCTGTTGGATTGAATTATTCAGTTGAAAATTATAAGAATAAATATTCATATTGATTTTACGTTGTTAAAGAAACTATTTAATTTGGAACTAATCAAAATGAATTAAGCATCACTCCAATCATTGAACAATGAATGAATTAGCATATCATCCAAAGTGGAATTTATCCAAATGCAGACATGTTATGCATTCAAGTGGAATTTCTCACATTCAAATGAATTTATCATCTTTTGTGGCATAATCTTAACAGTCGGCAAAATTGCTCTAATCCGCTCTCCTATTTCGTCTTATTATTATTATTATTATTATTTTTATTATTTTGAACATGTTTTATGCATTTTGTTTCCAGATCTTTTAGCTCATTTGAATAAATCACACTTAATGTTGACAGTTTCTGACTTTATTAAGTATATGTTGTCTACACAGAAAATACTACGGATTCGCTGGCCAGACACTATCAGCAACTACCTACTCTGTGGGACAGAACAAACCAGATTGCAATGAAGGAAGAAATCAGGAAGTGAATAAAATACACACACTGAGGAAAGCAAGCAACTGAGTTGTGATGCACGCCTTCTCTTGGAATCCTCAAGGCCAAGGAAAACATTACTTCGAGAAATCGAGACACATGAGAAGAATGAACAACAATTGGATACAACTAGAAAGAAAGGCGGAGGACAGAATACGTTCAAAAATGCTGTTCAGCAGTCTGTGCTCTATTGAGGGTAACAGGCGTAAGAAAATAAGTAATGTGTATCCATAAAAGATGGTTTTCGGTAGGATGATAAAAGAAATTTCAATCCTATTTTGATATTCTTTGTTCAAATCATTTCTTGGATAAAAAAAAATAATCAAGTAAATAGATGTGAATATTTGAAAATTGGTTCATTGAACAAAATTGCTGCACCATGTCAATAATAAACCCAAAATAAAGAATGAATGTATCTGTTACACTGTGACAGAGTTTTAGCTGAAGACTTCAACTAACGATCACCTGTAATCATAGTACAACGCCACCTCCTTCCTTCCAACTAGGTCATCTAAACCTTTTAAGCAGGACCAAACTAACAATTAGTGGACAAGCCTAGCTACTTTTTACTTTCATTCCAATCTACTTCTACTATAACTAATACTGGGTATTGAGGTAAGCGGTGATTGCGGATAGCTGGCATATGTCTCATCCATCATAGTCGATACGAAAATCACATGCTTACTAATTGATTTCCTAACTTACCTAGTACTTTACTATGTACCTCAGCTGTCCCAGTCATCTAAAATCATAGTCACTAACATCCTAAATTTGTTGTACTTTAAAATAGTAATGGAGACATGAAAACTGGGTAAATAATCATTATTTTGATTGTAGGGTTTTATACGTTCTTGAGTTTAATTTAAATCATGAATCGATCAATGTTAAACCAGCATTAAAAACCTATAAGCAATGAACAGCCCTTCTGTCCTAGTATGAAACTCATCATAAGTGCGCTTTCACGACCCTCAAAACGCGGGAGTCGAATCAAGGACCTTCAATTTTGCTCTGGTATTCAGTGATGTTAATGTCTAACTTCAATCAGTCCAAGATATTATGTGACCTCATCAATTATCCTTGGTGGGTAACTGCCTCACAACCGACTCCGCTGAACTCCACTGTTCATGTCTTCTCACTAGAACTCCGAGAATTTCTTCAAGAATCTAGTCATTAATCAAAACATGATAATTTTTATCATAGGTTTGAATTTAGACAATAACACTGTCAGATGCTGATCATCCCAGTTGTATAGAGGTTAAGCGTTCACGCGCTAGACCTAAGGTCATGGGTCTCATTCCTGCATGCGGAGGTCGTGGGTGTGCATGACTGATGAGTCCCACACCAGCACTAGACGGACGTCTAGTGCTTCCAGGTTTCTAATGATGGTCTAAAAATGATAGATTCATAATTTCAATATCTATAATAGACAAACGAAGTTTAGCTGTGACAACAAACATTTATGATGTAAGTATTGATCTCGATTGGTAAAAAACACATATTTGAAACAGGTCATAAGATTGATCTTCAAACATTTCTTAAGGTTTTGTATCGGAAATGATAAACGATACACATTCTCAAGTTCATAGAAGCCTAAGTTAGTAGACTACTGAGATCTTTGCATATGCAAAAGTAGTTTGAGTTAACCTTGTAATTTTACCATGATATCTCATTTTAAGACCTAGTGTTGAGAGTAATAACTTCTCGTTCTTTTCACAAATATATCACATCGTTTATCTTTTATTTACAATTACCATTTCATTCTTATTGAATCTCAATAGACATTTATTAGTTTGGCATATAAAAAACAAAACCCTTGTATAACCAAACTATTCAAAATGTATGGCGCAAATATGTCAGTCACATTTCTATGCATAAACTCGATCTTCTCACTTACACTATCGAAATTTATACCGATAATAAGTATTTTGAATCTTTTTAACGAAATATTAGCTAGTACCGCTTATTCAATTAATCATTCATAAAAAAGAAAATTCAAAAAGACAAAACTGACGCATTACTTTAAATATCAATAATATTCAATGGGTTCAATTTTATAGTGTTAGTTTAATCTTGAATAATTGTTGTGAGATTTTCAAACAGTCACTGATGAATCAAATGGAGGATGTGGAACTGTAGTGTGTTTACGATTTTCTAGGAAGGTGTACTCGGATTTTCGAACTTGAACCTAGCAGTTATTGATTTAAACAATTGTATAAGACCCACTACTACTAAGCTTCGGGGTCATAATAATCAATAACAAGTATGATATGATATACGAAAGCATGATGATCACTGCTAGACCATTCTTAGAAACGTGAAGGCAATAGACGACCATTTCGTCCTACTAAAGGACTCATAAGCAATGCGCGTCCACGACTCCTTCTATTCGCAGGATTCGAACCTAGGACCTTCAGTCTTACTCTGGAGAACGTTTAACCTCTGGACCATTGAGCTGTCATTCAGTAGTGTTTATGTCTAACTCTAATCAATCTAGGAATTCTGCGCAACCTGACACATTCGTCTTCGGCAGTTACCGCCTACAACTCCGTCAGTAGAACCTTAAGGGCTACTGCCGGTCCCAAGCCCGGATAAAGGAGGAGGGTTGGACATGGGGTTGGCGACCCCATTCCGTCGAAATCTAATTTGCCAAAAAAATGCTAACCAGAAAAAATAATTCAAACTCCAAACAACTTTCAAACAAAACCAAAATCACGATTTTCAATACAAATGTCAAGACAGTTCTACTGTATGGAGCGGAAACATGGAGAACTACGAAAGCCATCATCCAGAAGATACAAGTATTTAGTAACAGTTGTCTACGCAAAATACTTCGTATTCGTTGGCCAGACACCATTAACAACAAAGTACTGTGGGAGAGAACAAACCAGATTCCAGTGGAGGAGGAAATCAGGAAGAAGTGGTGGAAGTGGATACGACACACACTACGAAAAGCACCTAACTGCCTCACTAGACAAGCCCTCACATGGAACCCTCAAGGCAAAAGGAAAAGAGGAAGGTCAAGGAACACATTACGCCGAGAAATAGAGAAAGATATGAGAGGAATGAACAAACATTGGACAGAACTGGAAAGGTAAGCTGAGGACAGAGTTTGTTGGAGAAAACTGGTGTGCGGCCTATGCTCGATTGGGGGTAACAGGCGAAAGTAAGTAAGTAAAGTAAGTTATCGCCTAAACCCGTTAGGGTTGAACTCCACTGATCACGTCATCTCACTGGAACTCGGAGAATTCCCTCACGAATCTAGCCACTATTGAGTGAGCACATTTTTTCGATTGTTGTTTTATCTTGAAATCATGAATGATTTAATTATTATTCGAAATGGTGTACATTTTCCAATCGCTGACATTCAATCTGTTTAATACTTCCATGCTGAATTATTATTTTCCCTTTTTAATCTTATCCCATCCTATCCTATCTTATCATATTTCCTTAAATATAAATGTCAATATTGTGGAGTAGAATAAGAAGAAGAAGCAGAAAAAAATATTTAGTTGTAAACTTATCTTATCCACAACGAACTTTTAAAACCAGATTATCTTTGCTAGTGAGAGAAAAAATAATCATTTTAAACATATAATAAGTATATTGGTTACAAAAAAAATGAGTTTATTAGTGTTGTCTTACAAAAAAAACCAGTTCCCTACTTCATTAAATATGCACAAAAGAGAGTGTTGTTTTTGTTTAATGCCTGCATTGCAACATTAATGATAATAATTTATAATTGTAGACTGTAAAAATACGAATAATGATAATAATAGTAGTATTAATGGTTGAAGAAGTAGATCACAAGTTATGTCTGCAACTTAGCGTATTGATTAATGGGGTTGTTTCCATAATAATTCAATAAATTTCCTATTTATCTCATCAAATGAATGAATGAATGATCAGCTACGCTGTGTATGTATACTCAGAGATATCGATCCAAATCAGAGTGATACAAGTTGATTTTAAAAAAAATAGTCTATGGACTAGTCAGTGATGAATTAATTGGTTTGGAAAAAAAAATGAAGTTCGCGAAAATTCTGTCATATTGTTTAAAAGTTGTGACTTGTTTGAAGCTGAAAGTTTTTCTACCGGTTAATTCATTAGAATTATCTCGAAGAACTAGTTGATATAAAACTGGAACGCCAACAGAATCAACTCAGCATGAAACCACTCTAGGGCTACTTCTGGTCTCTAGCTCGGATAAAGGAGGAGGGTTGGTCATGAGACTGGCAACCGCGTACGGTAAAAAACTAACCCGCTAAAAAACGTTAGGCAGAAAAAATAATTCGAACCATTTAAACTCTGCTCCTGGAGTTAGGAAGTCTTCATTGAGAAGAGATATGACGTCTCGTGAGGAAAGCCGAGTTCGTTAGAAAGTCACGAGGCCGATGCCTCATCTAAAAACCATGGCAACCATTAATTTAGATACATCGAATATTCGGACAGTGTGGGAGACCGGAGAACCATCCAAGTGGCTGCAGAAAGAGAACCACCAAGGCTATCATCCTTAAGATACAAGTATTTATTAACAGTTTTCTACGCAGAATATTTCGAATCCGCTGACCGGCAGTAGGTACAGAGGGGCTCTAGGTTAAACTCCAAACAACTATCAACCAACACCAAATTCACAATTTTCAATGCAAACGTCAAAACAGTTCTGCTGTATGAGGCGGGAACTTAGAGAGCTATCAAAGCCATCATTTCCCTATATTTGAGTGTATTAAGTGGTAATCCTCCAAACTGGCTATCTGGACGAGACGGTAATTAGAGCAGAGAAAGTCTATTTGGCTACCGAGTAATATGTAAAAAT
>CALYCR020000406.1:0-34638 GCA_944470395.2 Schistosoma turkestanicum
TACCCTTTTTGCCTTTTTCTTTCTTTTCCATCTTCAAAAAACCCATCTTATCTGCTACACAAAAAGGCTTCTCACTAGGATACACATCAAGGGGTTCTAAACCATCGGGGTCACATACTCCTTCTTCAAGAGGGTATAATTTTCTGATACAATTAACAACTCTCTCAAATTCCGGGTGTGAGGTAGATGTAAATGCATTTGAAGAATCCCCCTGTCTCGCACGCAGATAACTAGTCACTTCCATATCGTTTTCCATGACCTTACATTCTAATTCGGCCATTTCAACCTCCTCTTGAAGTTCTAACATTTTAAGCTGTCCTTCTAACTCAAGTCTCTTTTCCAAATTCTTCTTCCTTAGTAATGCCCTTTCTAACCTCAATCTAGAAGTACTAAACTGAGATGAAGACTTACTATTAACACTAATATCATCACGTTTACCACTATTAACATCAGACATACCACAAACAGCTTTAGAAATTTTACCATCTATTTCGTCATTCTCCTTCGGCATTCTGGTTTCCATTTTATGCTTTTGTTTGAGATCGATTACCAAGCAAGTGTGAATAAATCCAAACGTATACGACCAATAATACCAAAAATTTAACGTAAAATATCTTGGAGCCAAATTGTTTCGAGGTACTCAATGTACAACAAAAGAAATATAATTGAAGAACATTTGCGAACTAATCCAAACGTATTCGACCAATGACAAAATTGAAGGACTCTTGGACCCAAATGTTCAAAAGTATCCAGTGTATGACCAAAGACCAGAATTGAAGAACCTTTTGGACCCAATTGTCCAAAAGTATCCAAAGACCAAAATTTAAAATAGAACTTCTGGAACCAAATATCCAAAAAATCCAATGTATGACAAATATATAATTGAACTTTTGGACCCAGTTGTCCAAAAGTATCCAACGACCAAAAATCCAGATTAGAACTTTGGACCCAATCGTCCAAAAGTATCCAATAACCAATATAAAATAGAATTTTTGGACCCAATTGTCCAAAAGTATCCAGCGTCCAAAAATTTAAAATAGAAGAACTTTTGTTACGTCCAGTTTCTTGCTCGTTGATCTCTAGAAGCACGGTTGTCGTTCTACTTGCAATTCACGATCCCCAAATATTTAACCAAAAAGGGAACTCCAAAGTCGATACCAAAGTTTATTCCAAATCACAAAATCGACCAAAATATGTTATTACAAATAGACGACCAATGTCGTTCTTCTATTTTAAAGATTCCTGGAGCAAAAACTGTGAACGAACAACCAAGAGAAACAAGAGTCCCAAAAATGGCCGAAATTAATAATTCAAACAAGTTCATAAGTTAAGTAAAACAAATATAACCAAAAAACAGTGAAATTAATGATATTTATATGGTTTTAGTCAGCCAAATGTCTTCATTCCTCCCGTAACAACTGGGTTTCAGGATAATCAGAGGTGACATGATTATAGAGTATAAGATATTGAGCACGCCAAACCATCCAGGAGTGAACATCTTACCGAATACCTGGGTTCTCGCACATTTTTTTATCAATAAGATTCGTTGCAAATCGGAATGCCCTCCCAGCCGAGGTGACTACAATGCCCAAACTAGATAGCGTTAGGCAGAGACTTGATAAACACGTACTCATATACGGATTATCGTTTCTCTCTTGGATAATCTGTACCTGATGCATGCCTTAGGACTTGCCAGTCGTTATTATTGCCATCTCCTCAGATAGCTAACTTAATCTATCTCGCGTATTATCTCTGTTTCCTCCCCCATGCTTACACTTCGGTCCTCTCGCACAATCCTCACTGTCGCTCGATAAAATAAATTATCCAATATTTACTTAGTCCAGAAATCTTACTATCATTAGCATTAAAATTATCTATTTATTATTCTCTACATTGCAACTAACTGATCTCCGGTCTGGTATTGTGATAGCTGCTGGTATCCAGAGGCCCTATTACCTTGAAATCACTGGACAAACTAAGTAACAAACAACTGTCAAATGACTAGAATTAGACAGTCAAGTTGCCAGACTCCTAACTCATTTGACACTACCAAACATCTAGAACCATACCGAACGAACAAGAATCGAGGGCAAAGAAATCATTTGCTCTATACTAGCTCGAGAAAATGATATTGAATATTGGAAATACTAAACAGCCTAGAGATTTCAAACGTTCAAGGTCTCTATAGCTAAAGAACGGGCTCCTTTGGAAGGACGTTAGGATTTTACCACGTCTTTCTACACTGTACGGTGACGTCAGTGTTTGCTTGATGGCTAAAAAACGTGGTAATTCTGCATCAAACTCTGTGAGAAAATGTATCATGTTCAAGTTTTTTTAAAGTGTTCGAATTATACATGTAGATAAGTAGGATGGATGTGCTCGCTTGTTTTTAGGTGTTTGTATTTGTAAAGCTTCTCTGTTATAAATGAAGTTTAATCATGTAGAAGCAATCACTGAACTTTTATTTATGGCTATCAGACTCACATTAATTTAAGTTGTATTGTGCATGTAACATATAGGCTCATATCTGTGTAATGGATCTAGCATATTAATTCAGTGATAGGTTTTCTACCTTTGGTAGATCCAGTCATTTATTTCGGATTTGGGTTATAGAGGCCTAAATGCAATTCGTTTGTTATCTCATCTTCTCAAATCGTATATTCGAAGTCACATCATTTCACTTACCGGTGATACCCTTATTATGTCTACTGTTCCTAGATTCACTATATAACTTTCATCTCACTGTAATAATATGGTATGAAGAAATAAAACAACATACATATGAACCAAGTCCTGAGTTGCATGTGACAGAATGATCTGTCTCATGCTGTCCTATTTTCGAGGCTGCAAGATATCACTTTCAGTTTGTAAAGGGTAGGACATTGGGTGGCCTGTATTAGTCTTGACAATATTCATCTCACTGACTCCGGCTGTCTCTTTAAAGGTTTGGCAAATGAAGCTTCGATCACGCGTTGCAGGTAACGAGTTCCGTTCGTTGACGATTCAATGGGAAAGTCGATAGTCAGCTAACAAGTGGTTTGTCCTGATTTTGTGAAAATTTTGAGTGTCTTCGTAAATTCTCTGTTTTGGAAGGCAAGAGGAATAAAGACATGTCAAACGCAAATTTATCGCTAAGTGATTTAATAACTGATTGTCACCTCTGGTGTTTCTGTGTCATAAGGGAACCAAGTTTAATTTAACCAATCTCTTTCCATACAGAAGCTTCGAGATGCCGAAAATCAACTTGATTGCGGTTCTTTGAATATTTCATGACCACTCGCAGCTTGCAATTAGTACTGAAGTTTAGAACAAGCCAGTACTGTTTACAAGGTCAAAAACGTCTCGGCACCAACATAGCTAGTGGCTCTGTGTATACAACATAGTGTTCTGAAACCTTTGGTGGCAATCGCACTACAATGTGCTGTAGTCTAGTGCTGTCCCATAGGTCATAGTGTGTTTGTATAACAGGTAGCTCAGTATTATTCACTATGCATGTATCTATCCCTTGGTCACCAATATGCATCCTGATGCACTTGGGAGCGTTTATCGGCAACTGTCAAATTCTGAACCATTCAGATCATGTTTGCAGGTCATTTTTGAAGCTGTAAAATATCATCGTTAAATTTACCGCCGTTCAAATCCTAATATGAAGCGAAGATACGAGACTAGAAAGGTCATTAACTTATAAGAGGAACAGTAATGGTACCGAAACTGTCAGTCAGTCAGTTAGTTAGTTACAACTTAGTACTTCGTACGTACGTACATAAGTTCAAGTTGCCATACCACATTAGCATAGAGACGCAATTGTCAATTCAAATCCCGTGTTATTAGAGGTAGTACAAGAATCAGCAGTAATCGGAGAGATTAGAGTTCGAAGACATTATTCATGAAGTAGAATCTAGTGAAATAAACTCTAAAAAAAGACGAAGGTGATGAGGGATTCAGAAGGTTACGATTTGACAGAACACAAACAATAAATACACGTGGCCATTGCAAACGGTTTTGAGCCACATAATTCCAGGTCTTCATTACTATCATCTCGTTGGTCCCCACCAGGTAGTCGACACCCACTAACATCACTCAGTCCACTTGTCAGTCAGTTCGTGTATTTCTAACATGTTTTGGTCTGGCCACCACTAGCTTTCTTCCAACCTATCCCTAAAGCTCAAAATATAGCTCGACGAGGCAGTCGGTGATTGGCCATACGTAACACACAACCCAACCACCTCAACCTATGAAGTCTCACTACTCTATCTATTGATCTTCCATCCCTACCTAGTACTCGTTTCCTAACAACAGCATTGCTTACTCGGTTGTCCCAGGATATACGAGCAATGCTTCGAAGACACCTATGATCGAAAACCAGTAACCTACGAATATCTTCTACTCTCACTGGCCATGTTTCACAGCCATAAATTAGGACGGAGCGAACTGCTGCATAGTACACTCGTCCTTTAGTTAACAAACGGATATCTCGCCTACGCCATAAGTGACGCAGGTTGGCAAAAGCTAATTGAGCCTTCTGTATCCGAGCTGAGATTTCGTCACACACACCAGGCCATCAGCACTGATGAGACTACCTAGATAAGTGAAGCGGTCTACACGTTCGACTACTTCACTCCCTATCACTAGTTCAGGTGCCGATGCAACCCAGTCTTGAAGCAGCATTTTGCATTTCAATGGGGAAAACCGCATCCCGAACATGCTTGCATTGTTGCTTAGGGTAGTCAGAAGACTCTGCATTTTGTCAGCATCTTCACCAAGTACGACTATGTCATCGGCATATTCTAAGTCGATAAGCGAGCCTCTTGGTAGAGGGTCTACTGAAAACTCAGATAAGGATAAGGTTATTACTGGGAGCATGTCT
The DNA here is from genome assembly GCA_944470395.2 of Schistosoma turkestanicum. Taxonomy (NCBI): domain Eukaryota; kingdom Metazoa; phylum Platyhelminthes; class Trematoda; order Strigeidida; family Schistosomatidae; genus Schistosoma; species Schistosoma turkestanicum. The sequence goes on from CALYCR020000406.1 coordinate 4,868, forward strand.
ATGATAAAATTAAACAAGAATGGAGAGAGTGGATATCCCTGACGGACACCACTTGAATTAGAAAATTCCGATGACAGTTCGCCATAAGCTCTCACCCGACCTGTAGTGTTCGAGTAGAAACCCTCCATAAGGTTAGTGTAATTCTTTGGTACACCTTTTAATGACAAACACTGGAACAGAACTTCACGATCCACTGAGTCAAATGCCGCCTTCAGGTCCAGGAAAACAACTATTGTAGGACGCCTAAATGTGTGTCTGTGTTCGAGGACCTGTCGTAGTGTGAAGATGTGGTCTATACAGCCACGTCCAGGTCTGAAACCAGCCTGGTTTTGTCTAGTCTGCTCTTCACGAGCTCTAGTTAGACGTCTAAGTATAATCGGGGCTAAAAATTTAGAAACCATATTAGTTAGACTTATTCCCCTGTGATTGTCACAAGAGGACTTTTGTCTTTTCTTATAAATTGGGACAATCAGGGATTGAGACCAGTGGAGAAGAATTGTAGCTCAGGTGGATGATTGTGGTGGTGGTGGTGTTTGGTTCCCAGCTCAGAGAACCAAACACCACCACCACAATTGAGACCAGTCGGGTGGGATTACGCCCAGTTTCCAGATTCTACCTAAGATCTCAGTCAACGTAGCTGCTAAAACTGGACCACCATCCTTAAAAATCCCAGGGGTAAGCCTATCAGGACCTGCTGCTCTCTCGCTTCTGATTTCCTATAGCCTTTTCAACTTCATAAAGTTTCGGACGACTGACGTCGACTTGCCATTCAGGTTCACTGGAGATTGTGGGTAATCGAAGTTTGGGTGTAGGCCAGTTGAACTGATACCTAAAGTGTTCTGTCCATCGATCGAATCTCCTGGATTGAGAATGGATAACAAGACCATCCTTTTCCGAGATAGTCTCACTCACATTTGGGCTTCCTAATACCAGTTTCCTTGATGAATCTGAATAGTTGCCTACTGTTGCCTATCGCCTCTGCCCTTCACATCTCTCTCACTTTCGCCACCCACCACTGTTCTCGATCATCGTGTAGGCTTTTTATCAGCCTGCGCTTAATCTGACTCCGCTCCTCATCACACTCAGAGCCAGGTGGGATGAGTTCTCGAGCATCCACCAGTTCGGTAGATGCTACTGAGATCCACGGCTTCTTCCTAACCTTATGGTTTGCCTTACTAGCAGATATCACTGCCGTTTCCACAGCCTTTTTGATATCATTCCAACCTGCCTCCAGATAAGAATCACTTACATGGTGGCTGATGGCGATGTGATCTAGTTGGGTCCAACGTTGAGACGACTTTAGGGGTCTCCAGGTCAAAAGATGTTATTCCTTATGCCTAAAGTTAGTGTTTGCTAGGAATATGCGGTTATCTGAGCATAGTTGCAACAGACGGTCGCCATTGTCTGTTCTCTGAGCCTCGACACCACAACATCCACCCAGATGTCTTTCATTCTCACGTAGTCTACCTACTTGAGCATTAAAGTCACCAGCAGCGATTATTACTACATCAGAGCGCCTAGCCTTTTGGAAGAGGTCCTAAAGTTTTTTGCAGAACTCATCTTTCACCTCATCTGAACTGCAGTCACTGGGAGCGTAGGCAGATATGACGAAGAGGCAACGGCGTGTCCCTATCTTCCCGAGTCCTTACTGTCCCGTTTAGTCGGACAGCGCACAAGCGATTATCTATAGGGATCCAGTGGAGAGATAGTTCAGCCCTACGACTCAATGCTATACATACGCCGGCGAGGCCACGAGAAGCAGCATCATGGCTTCCAGATACACGAAGAGTAAATCGAGTTGATTCTTTATTTTAACAAGGTGACATCAGAATAAATCCTTATTCCAAACCAATGGTGTACATAAGTTCCGGAATACCGCCGAAACAAATGGCGTATCCACATACTTTGAGTCAGCATTTCCTGACATTACTGCACTGCCTTGTGGGTTGGATCTTTGTGTCAAAGGCTCGTGAATTGGTTGCCTAGGAAAACCATCTACTTCAGCTTGAGTACTCGGGCAGTATCCCATCCCTCAACTAACTCAGTGGTTTTTGTAGTGCATATGCATTTTGTCGCTCCTGTGTACTCATGTTTAGGCTATTCGTTAGTAAATAATAGTTTAAAGAACTTTGTCGTACGTTTAAATTTTAATGTAAGCGATATTGATTTTAGTCACACCTTACTCTCAGTCACCACTTCATACCTAGATGTATTTACCCCCAATATCAACTAATACCTTTATTTATTACTCTTCACTGAACTAAGCTTAAAAGAAATTACAAGAATCAATGATTTCATGCAAATTTGTGTTTGAAAAATTTCTGATTTGACAGGTTACATCGGAAATCCAGGTTAGTAGTAATGATAATCTGTTTTCAACGACTTCGAATCATTCCCGAAAACCATTTACAAAGACAGAAAGCCTTGCTCTACTGAATTATATTCAAGACAATAACTTACTGTCGTAAGTCTTCCTAATTTAACTTTCATGAGAAGCGGCAATGAGTTTTAAATTTTTTTAAACATTACCTTCATTGAATTACTTAGTCCTGTTGAAGTTAAAATTGCATAAACGTAGCTCAAATGAGTACAGTTTCGATTTTCTGCGTAGCCCTTTATTTTAGGTTGTTCGTGTTGTAATCTGATCGAGCTACTTTGGTGTGTAATTTTTTTCATAATACTAATGTGGTGCTGGATTATGTGACCCTAAAACGTTACAACGTCAAACTACTTAATACTAATGTGACAGACTGTACTGTAATATATGTACATACAATAAGATGTTGCATAAAAAGTGTATGTCTGCACTATTCTAACCGGTCTTGAGCCACCTTATGTTGCAAAATGTTTCGTCATCTCCTCAACTCGGAAACAGACCAAGAGTAACCGAAGATCTTTTATTGTTTAAAAATGTTTCTAAATGATCTTTCTGGTTGTTTTTGATAGATTTGTGCTTCATTTTATGATTAATTATAGTTTAAGCTTCATAAAAGAGAAGCTTACAAGTGTTTAATCTATACTAAGTAAATTATCTGATCCTCGCGTACAATGCCTTTTCGTGATTTTTCTGTCTTCATATTATTGTCCTGAAAATTAATTTCGATGTACCTTTAATGGGATATAAGTCAACAGTCATGTAGGATTAATCCCGTATGACTTTTTTATGTTAGTACATTTTACGTTCACTTCATGTTGTATAGTTTATTTAACTACACGATGTAATTTTTAGCGACATTTGTTCTAATTATTCCTCGTAAATTACGGGTAAAATTGAAAGATAAGTCAATACTTATTGGCGTCAATATACGGTTGATTAGGCTTTCAGCAGGACTGTTTGTTTTACGAAAGTCAAAGCATCGTAAAAAATTTCAGTTTTATTACTAGACTGTTATTAACCCGAGCTTTTTATTTCTTAGACCTCACATTTCATTTATCAGTCACGCACTATTTTAACGTTTTGCTTACCATTCAGATTGTTGAACAAACGCTCAACCTATGCTCATTTAGAAGCTGTTAAGATTTCACATCATTGTGCTGAAAGTATACGTAGTCATGTTCGACAAGTTTTACTTCCTACGTTCAAAAATCTTCAGAATCAAACAGGCAAAAACGTTCTAACTAAGACTATTACCGAAAGAAAGAGTGTACAAATTTCAGTGACAAAAATCAAACTTTGAGAAATGGTTTCTCTCGTGTCAAACGACAGCCATATACTTTGATGGATGATGAAGCAATAATCAAATATTTGTTGAAAAATAATCTATGGAGGTATGTGACATTTACTACTTGTTCCGTACTGTTTTGTACAGTCATAAACGCCGAATTTAAATGAATTCTTGAATTGTTGCCACTGTGTCTAAATACACACTTTCTGAACTAGGCACTACTAATGGGGTTTTCTCATTCCATATGAGCAGTCTTTCAATGACAGCTACGATCAAACAAAAAGTCGCCGAGAATTTTTATTTTTGAAAGACTGGATTTCACAAGTATGGTGCATAATTGATTTTACCGGCGCATTTTAAACCCCGACCTTTTACGGTCAGACTAACATCATGATGGTGACAATTAGTTTAAACCCTTCTTGCTTAGCTCATGTGAGGTGTCGTAAAAATATCTACAAAAGGTAAAGGGATTCTCCTAAACGTCCTAGAAAGCTCTTTTGCTGACGTTTAGTACCTTAAAAGTAGTAAACTAATTGCATGCAATGGTAATGAGCATTTTGGTGAAAAAATTTGTTAAACTATGTAGTGTTTCATCTCTTAGTTGTCATTTACATATTTAATATTTCAATCTAGACAAGTAAGAAGTCGCGCTTTATGGAAAGAGATGGCTAAGGAACGTGTAACTAATCATTCCTCAGAATCAATGCGGTCACGCTTCCGTCACCATTTAGTGAATTCAGTTTATGCTCATTTACTAAAAACACTCCCTAGAAATGAACAGACTGAACTTCACGATATCCTCTTTGGAAGGTCAAACAAATATTCCAATCCTATGCAGAAAGATAAATATGATGGTGTGCTCAGTGATGGTATATGTCATTCATCTTATTCGATTGATGAATGTAGTTTGGATTTGGATAAGCTTAACACATATGGAACAAATGTGCTTTTCAGTCCGTCACAAAAGAATCACTCAGACAGATCAACTAGTAACAAGGCTTCCCAGTCAAATATTGAGAGTGATAAATTCGTGAATGCACCACCAGATCTTACAAAAAGTAAGAAATTTTTCTACGTCTTTAAGTGTCGTCATTCAGGTTGTTTTTAGTCCTAATCACAAATCTATACACATGTAATAATAATTGATAAAATAATAGGAATAATCAAAAAGACACGTAGCATCACTCCACAAATTATTAAATTGTTTGTTACATCCATTTAGGAAATGATAATCTCGACTAGAACCTACTAGAAAATCGTAAGCTGTAGTTGGAGGTTGTTTTCTTAGATGCCGTCCTAGATATAACACTTTCTCCACCTAACTTTTCACAGGTTGTTCTACCACTTAACAGAATATACAGATGACTAAGTTCTATTTGGTGAAAACGCTTCAAAATAAACTCTTCTGAACGCCTTAAGAAACAGTGCTAGCATGTCTAGGATGCGATTTTCTCTCTCCAGATGCAAAATATGGCTTCTGGGCTGGTCTACCTCAATGCCTGAACTAATAATGGAGATCGAAGTAGTTGGACGCACTAATCACTTCATTTAAGTCTCACAACAGTAAGTGAGCTTCTTTCTGATGAAATCTCGTCACGGATTCATAAAATTGGATAGGTGTTTGTCGACTTGTGCCACTTGTAGTGTGAGATATCTGTTTGCCAAGGATGTTTATACTAAAAACAGTTGTCTTTGTGTTACTGTGTGACTGAAGTATGGTCCTCAAAAGTAGGAGATGTACTTGGGTTACAGGTCTCTAACCATAAATGTCTTCAAAGCACTACTAGCGTTTCATGGGACAACCGAGTGATCAATGTTATGGTTAAGCGTATGGCACTTTACAGAGGTGGCAAATTGACTGACGATATTATGAAATCTCACTGAGTGAAACAGCTAAGGCATGTTACGTATGCCTGATAACCGCCTACCTTTGTGGGTGATTTTTACTAGTGTTGGAATAGGCTGGAGGAAAGCTAAGCGCAGCCAAACCGAAAATGTGACATTAGTTCATGTAGTTAGTGCCTTTTGGTCTTATTCATAATGATTGGGGCAGATTGCTTGACTAGGATCCTCGCGAAAACCACAATCAATGGTTGGAGACCGGGAAACATAGCTCAGAATCTTCCTCAGTGACAAGGGTACATTTATGAATTATCTTCTTCCCTAATTTGAATTTTAGTATTCCTCCATATATTCATTTCATCCGTGTTAATTTTAAACTTTATTCTTAAAGCCTTTTTTCTCATTAACATTGGTATAATACCATCCCAATCTGTTTTTGTATCAAACATGTTAATTGCAGCATAGCAACCTAGTCTAACGCACAATTGTACCGTGCTCCATGTTATTAATAACTAACATCGATATTTGTTGAGTATGCTCTGGGCGCTTATCTATTTACTTAAATATTTATATATTTTCGATTTTACAGACCTTATCTATATGAATTGTTTTCCCTCCTTCCAGACTTGTAACTAATGCATCTCTCTATCCCTGCAAGTTACTTACTTACACCAGTTACTACCAAAAGGAGCATAGGCCGCCGACCAGCATTCTCCAACCTACTCTGTCAAGGGCCTTCGTTTCTAGTTATATCCAGTTGTTGTTCACTTTTCCCATGTCTTTCTATATTTTTCGGCGTAATGTGTTCCTTGTCCTTCCTCTTTTCCTTTTACTTTGAAGGTTCTAAGTGAGGGCTTGTCTTGTAACGCAGTTGGGTGCTTTCCTTGATATATGTTCTATCCACTTTCAGCGGTTCTTCTTTATTTCTTTCTTCTCTGGTATCTGGTGTGTTCTGTCCCACAGTAGGTTGTTGCTGATTTTGTATTTGTCGACAATTGTTCTGAGCTCCAGATGTCGTTCATTTGTAGAAATGCAGCCCTTGCTTTGCCGATCCGCGCCTTCACATCTGCATCAGACCCACCTTGCTCGCCAGTGATGCTGCTCTGAAATGTAAAGGTTTTAACGTGCTCCAAGACATTTCCATCAAGAGTGACTTAGTTGGCACATGTTGTGTTGTATCGTAGAATCTTGCTTTTCCCTTCATGTCTGAGGCTGCTGCTACACTGGTCGTCTTCTCTTGCATTTGTTGTTGCGTCTGCGATGGAAGAGCCATATCATCTGTGAAGTTTAGATTGTCCAGCTACATCCTAGTTGTCCATTGTATTCGGTGCTTCTCGTGAGATGTTGACGTCTGCATCATCCAGTCGATGACCAGGAGAAAGAAGAAGAGTGATAGTAAGCAACCTTGTCTGACACCGATCTTCTCTTCTAGCGAGTCTGTAGGCTGTCTTCCATTACGTAGCTCAAAACCGTTCACAATAGCGGACATGCATCCATCCTTTGTGTTCTCTCAAATCCTAATCTTCTGGATTCTACATCACATTTATCTTTTTCTTTTAAGTTTCTTCCATTAGATTATACTTCTTGAATAATATCTTCGAACTATAATCTCTCCGATTACTGCTAATACCACATCTACTACTATGGGATTTGAATTGACAATTGCGTCTCTGTGCTAATGTGTTATGATAACTTGAACTTATGTACGTACGTACGAAGTCCTAAGTTGTTACTGGCTGACCTCCATGCACGATTTTGCACTTGAATCCATCATAAGAATTCCGTATAATGTTGAATATTTTCTCAGGCACACCGTAGTGTCGAAGAAGCCTCCATAGTGTTGTTCTGTTCACGCTATCGAATGCTTTCTCGTAGTCAATGAAGTTGATGTAGAGTGGTGAGTTCCATTCGATTGATCGTTCCACAATGATCATTAATCTTGCAGTTTAGTTGGTACATGATCGATCCTTACTACGGAATCCAGCCTGTTGATCTCGAAGTTAGGCGTCTACGAAGTCCTTCATTCTATTTAAACACCCTGTTGAAGACTTGCTGATATTGAGAGAAGCGATTCCTCTCGTTCTGACACTTGCTGAGCTCTCCTTTCTTGGATGTCTTGATTAAGGGTCCTTCTTTCCAGTCTGTTGGTACTTGTTCTTCATTCCAAATCCTGCTGAAGAGGATGTGGAGTATCTTCGAAGTTAATGCTACGTCTGCTTCCAATGCCTATGCTGGAATGTTGGCTGGTCGTGTTGCTTTGCCGCTCTTGATTTTTCTGACGGCCATGCTGATCTCTTCGATGTATATGTGGAGTATTTTCTTCTTCGTTGCCCGGAGTATCACAGCAGCTCTCCTGAAGCTAGTCTTTGTTGTCCCACCTGTATCCAATCTATTTCACTGGTTCCAAGCACCTCCAAGTTGTATCTTTTCATTTCTGCAGCAAGTTGAATAGCTCTCCCAGTTTCCTACAGTGTACGAACATTTCCTAAAGTAATGTTTGCTCTGGATGTCAGAAGAGGCATTGGCCTTGTGACTTCCGTAGAAACTCGGCTTTCATCATGAGACGTCATAACTGTTCTAAATGAAGACCTAACTTCCAGAGCAGAGTTCAAGTGGTTTGAATTGATTTATCTGCTTAGCGTTTTTTAGCGAGTTAATTTTATACGGAATTGAGTCGCTAACCGCATGCCCAGCCCTCCTCTTTTATCTGGGCTTGGGGGCGGCAGTAGCCATAGAGCGTCTACAGGCTGAGTTATCCCTATAAGTGAAAGGTCTTATTTTAAATTTGCACTCGCTCACAGAGCCCCAAAAAGGTGGTGATCAAAACAGGTTACTATTTATAGCCAACGATCATATTCTATTAAACGTAATTTACTACAATTAATGCAAAAATGCTTATCAAATTCAATTACAAAGGGAACAATAAACCCATATCTACCAAATCGTACTATGGACAATAAAATAAATCAGTGAAAGGGTTAAGTATGTTTATATAAAGGGTTGGTGCAACTTCATGATTGGTAGATAAATAAAAATAATTATAATAACCAGTTTGAGATCAAATAAGCCATAAGCAGTGGGCGTTCAACACAAACATTATTGGTTGATTCACACTCATCGATCACGACCTACAGCCCTTAGTGTGCAATTTTCGAACATCGTGGCTTATTTACTCAGCTATTGTATTCTTGTGAGACTTCTGACTATTTGTCGAAATTTAGAATATCTACACAGTACTGTTATTCTTTTTACACCTCTTACGGATAAATGCGTTTCGTAAAGGCAACTGTAAAAATTGATATCACAAAGTATTTCATTAAAAACTCACATCACTTTTACTCATCCTCTTCACTCAGAAAAAGATACCTTGAAATCAAGCGAATTCGTGCATAATTTTTGTTTTTATTTCGATTTTTTTTCAGGCTCCAGTTTCTCGTCTCCCGACCAAATCCCTGTTTGTTTGTATGAAAGTCCTAAAAGATTTTGTAATAATTGCCCTTTACCACCACCAGTTGTAGCAGCAAACAAAAAGAAAACATCAGAATCAAATGATTTACCGAATGATTCAACGGGTCCTTCATCATCTAACCAATCTGTATTAGAATTGATACAGAGTACACCATGTGAAGATTCCAGTTCACCGTCTGTAAGTCTTAGTCTATGTGTCTAACCACTGTATGTGAAAAGTTCTGTTTGAGATACTTTATAACAATTAAGTAGTTATTAAAATTTTCTGCAAAAGTTGGTTTGTCACTTCATCCAAAACGTATGTTTCTAGTGCTGGTTGTGTGGTTCCATATTGATTATTAATATTGCTGCTCATAAAATACATAGCCTACTTAATTTTGTATATATACTGTCGACTTAACATGTTTAGGACGATGGTATAGCCAAAGTCGACTAAGAACCGTATGTCTGATGCGTTTGTTGACTAATGCTGAACATCAGGTAAGTGTATAAAAGACCCAGCGATTGTATAAAGCCGTGAAGTTCAGTAGTACACCGATTCAGAGAACGATAAGGTGACTCGGTTTTTATAAGTCATGTGAAGTATACAGAAAATGGATCAATCATCGGTTACACGTGAGTAATTGACAAGGTGATAGAATAAATGGAAAGTAGGATAATTCATCCATTTAAGAGTTAGAAGATGAAATCACATAGATTTGTAACAATGTTAATTGTTATACATTTTTCCTAACCAGTTTTTTCACTTCATTCCGCATATAAGTTAATAAGACAGCAGTTCAAAGTCATGACATCAATCACAAAAAATATGCTTTTCCAGAGTGTCATAGATTGCGATTCGCAATTGTTTAGGTGCATTTAACTTGGTCTAAGGTAAAACATAAAATAACTTTTCAATATGCAATATGAAAGTTATTACAAGGTTATAGTTAGTTTTATAAAGAACAATTTTAGTTGATTGTTTTTTCTACCACTTTTGTTTAGTCTTTTTCCTATTTTAATATTTCTTGATTTATCCAGTCTCTTACTTCCACTCTCTATAAATATGTCCATGTTTTCAATGATGGTTGATAGCTGTATTTATGTTGTACGTTTAAATGTCTTCATTTCGAACGAATAACTTTATGATGTTTTTTTTAGAATCTATCACTAGTGACAATGGATTCATCTCCATTCACTCCAATAAATTATCCGGTATGGGTTTCAAAGTTGATAAATTGCTCTAATTATCTAACAACGCCATTACAAGCTATATTGCTTGTTCATATGACAAATGGTTCCGTTGCAGAAGCGTACAACTTTCTGACCACCGGTAAACGTTGTCCATCATCAGCAACAAATTTTAGTCCACCTCTTTGGTTACCTGATGATGATGAATGTTTAGGTTCAACTGATAAAAATAAACTTGATGAACTTGTCAATCGTTTTGGTTGGGCAGAAATAGTTAAACGTGTTGGCTTTTTACAAAATAAAAATAATATTGATACTTCTGATGACATTTTTTGAAAATTTTATTTATTAGATTTTGTACATAATTATCGTCTAGATTTTATAAAAACTCTGTTGTTAATTTATTTTAGTACTGTGTTTTTTCATCTATTTCGCTGTATATTTAAACAAGATATTTTTTTCTGTTTATTTTTGTACATTTTCACCTGAGAGATTTCTAACAGTTAATTTTTTGTTTTAACTTATTTAGTTTACTGTTTGTTAAATCCTCAGAGTAAAATATCTTTTTATTTCTATGTATGTGTGTTTGTTTGCTATCAAATCATGTGTCATCTGTTTGACCAGAATCTGAATATTTACATCCTATTCATTTGGTGATAGGTTTGAATGCCATCCCATCCAGCTTCAGTTTTAGGAACCTGCTTATTATCTTTAACTTCCTCATAATAGAAGTAACGTAATAGGACATCCTATATTCGACCACTGAGTTGCATGAAATTAACGCTTTATCTCTTGATCTGGTGATAATTAGGTTGCCATTCGTGTAATTTTACAATTTTAAGTGATAGTTAAATGCATTTAAGTTAAGGATTATGACTTCGTCTAAGGATGGCATTCAAACGATGTATAGTGTTTATTCAGTTAAATCATGTAGACGTACTATGTTGATGTGTCTTCGTTGCATTACTTACTTACTTACTTACGCCTGTTACCCCCAATGGAGCATAGGCCGCTTACCAGTTTTCTCCAAACAACTTTGTCCTGGGCTTCCGTCTCCAGTTCTGTCCAATGTTTGTTCATTCCTCTCATATCTTTCTCTATTTCTCGGCGTAATGTGTTCCTTGACCTTCCTCTTTTCCTTTTGCCTTGAGGGTTCCATGTGGGGGCTTATGTCTTCGTTGCATAGTAAACATGAATTGTGTTCTTATAACCGAGGCATCGAATAGTTTCAAAACTTTATTTCGTAGTATCGCTAGATAATAGGTTTTCATTTGAAGGATTATTTGTGGAAAGATTGGTTCGTTACATTAAAAACAATTAACTTAATCACACATAACTTACAGGCGGTTTATTGTATATTGGGATTAATATAAATGTGCTTTATATTAGTTAACATTTGAAGAAAAACATATATAAGTACTTTCATTGCATCTTTATTATAGATTAGGGATAATAGATTCATCGAAATTCGTTTCAAAACCATGGCGTATTATATCGATATGTTTTATTGCCATATTTTTATGCATACTTAGAGTTGGATTTGAAAGGAATTATGAATTTCAATACTATTCATCCTAGTAACTTATAACTTTCGGATCAGATTCTACATTTATCGAGCTAGTCCTGTTAGTCTGATCTTTTGATAATCACAGTGATCTTATGCAGCTTACTGAGGCTGTTCTCCAACTTACGTTGTCAGATTAGAAGGTCGGTTTAAGTAGTTCTAGAAAGATTTTTAGTTTCTGAACATTCAAACTTATTGCTCGAAACCTTTCTGAGCATTTGGTTTTTCATTTTTGTTAATCCTACAGATATTTCATGTCTAACAATCTACTGACTCCTGTCCCTTCAGAACGACTTCTTGGACCTGGGTATGGACAAGGTGTATGGCCTTTGCGTGAACGTTTGGCACTTGCTACTGCTCTTTTGGATGTGGATAATCAGCAAGGAAGTTGGGCTGCCACTAGTCGTCGTATGATGTGTTTTTCTAGACCAGGTCGACCGTCTACATGGTGTTCATCTAAAGCTTGTGCCAAACAATATGCTCTACTTCTGGATTCCATTGAGTTAGTTAAGCGACAGAAGATGCCAGGAAGTGATTCTCAGTCAAGCCAGTTAAGTTTAGCTGAACGTGTTGTGAAACGATTAAGTGCTGAACGTGCAGAAGAGTTGAGATCGCGAATACAATGTGGTCAACGATACTACAGGTGTGCTTTATTCCATTTATATGTTTCAAATTAGTGTTTTATTTGTAATAGTTTAATCTTTCACCTTTCAACTTTCTATTTAGTCAAATTTAATTACACGTTTAAACTTCGTTTTCAAACGTTTACCATGTCTGTCAACGTACTAAAGTTGTTTTCTATACTCAACTTATCCTGTACTCTTTAGGCTGATTAGTCTAGTCGAGACACATCAGTGCATAAACTTATCAACGAATCTCTTTCCTCCTACTCTAATAATTAGAGTAGGAGGAAAGAGATTCGTTGATAAGTTTATGCACTGATGTGTCTCGACTAGACTAATCAGCCTAAAGAGTACAGGATAAGTTGAGTATAGAAAACAACTTTAGTACGTTGACAGACATGGTAAACGTTTGAAAACGAAGTTTAAACGTGTAATTAAATTTGACTAAATAGAAAGTTGAAAGGTGAAAGATTAAACTATTACAAATAAAACACTAATTTGAAACATATAAATGGAATAAAGCACACCTGTAGTATCGTTGACCACATTGTATTCGCGATCTCAACTCTTCTGCACGTTCAGCACTTAATCGTTTCACAACACGTTCAGCTAAACTTAACTGGCTTGACTGAGAATCACTTCCTGGCATCTTCTGTCGCTTAACTAACTCAATGGAATCCAGAAGTAGAGCATATTGTTTGGCACAAGCTTTAGATGAACACCATGTAGACGGTCGACCTGGTCTAGAAAAACACATCATACGACGACTAGTGGCAGCCCAACTTCCTTGCTGATTATCCACATCCAAAAGAGCAGTAGCAAGTGCCAAACGTTCACGCAAAGGCCATACACCTTGTCCATACCCAGGTCCAAGAAGTCGTTCTGAAGGGACAGGAGTCAGTAGATTGTTAGACATGAAATATCTGTAGGATTAACAAAAATGAAAAACCAAATGCTCAGAAAGGTTTCGAGCAATAAGTTTGAATGTTCAGAAACTAAAAATCTTTCTAGAACTACTTAAACCGACCTTCTAATCTGACAACGTAAGTTGGAGAACAGCCTCAGTAAGCTGCATAAGATCACTGTGATTATCAAAAGATCAGACTAACAGGACTAGCTCGATAAATGTAGAATCTGATCCGAAAGTTATAAGTTACTAGGATGAATAGTATTGAAATTCATAATTCCTTTCAAATCCAACTCTAAGTATGCATAAAAATATGGCAATAAAACATATCGATATAATACGCCATGGTTTTGAAACGAATTTCGATGAATCTATTATCCCTAATCTATAATAAAGATGCAATGAAAGTACTTATATATGTTTTTCTTCAAATGTTAACTAATATAAAGCACATTTATATTAATCCCAATATACAATAAACCGCCTGTAAGTTATGTGTGATTAAGTTAATTGTTTTTAATGTAACGAACCAATCTTTCCACAAATAATCCTTCAAATGAAAACCTATTATCTAGCGATACTACGAAATAAAGTTTTGAAACTATTCGATGCCTCGGTTATAAGAACACAATTCATGTTTACTATGCAACGAAGACATAAGCCCCCACATGGAATCCTCAAGGCAAAAGGAAAAGAGGAAGGTCAAGGAACATATTACGCCGAGAAATAGAGAAAGATATGAGAGGAATGAACAAACATTGGACAGAACTGGAGACGGAAGCCCAGTACAGAGTTGTTTGGCTAAAACTGGTGAGTGGCCTATGCTCCATTGGGGGTAACAGGCGTAAGTAAGTAAGTAAGTAATGCAACGAAGACACATCAACATAGTACGTCTACATGATTTAACTGAATAAACACTATACATCGTTTGAATGCCATCCTTAGACGAAGTCATAATCCTTAACTTAAATGCATTTAACTATCACTTAAAATTGTAAAATTACACGAATGGCAACCTAATTATCACCAGATCAAGAGATAAAGCGTTAATTTCATGCAACTCAGTGGTCGAATATAGGATGTCCTATTACGTTACTTCTATTATGAGGAAGTTAAAGATAATAAGCAGGTTCCTAAAACTGAAGCTGGATGGGATGGCATTCAAACCTATCACCAAATGAATAGGATGTAAATATTCAGATTCTGGTCAAACAGATGACACATGATTTGATAGCAAACAAACACACATACATAGAAATAAAAAGATATTTTACTCTGAGGATTTAACAAACAGTAAACTAAATAAGTTAAAACAAAAAATTAACTGTTAGAAATCTCTCAGGTGAAAATGTACAAAAATAAACAGAAAAAAATATCTTGTTTAAATATACAGCGAAATAGATGAAAAAACACAGTACTAAAATAAATTAACAACAGAGTTTTTATAAAATCTAGACGATAATTATGTACAAAATCTAATAAATAAAATTTTCAAAAAATGTCATCAGAAGTATCAATATTATTTTTATTTTGTAAAAAGCCAACACGTTTAACTATTTCTGCCCAACCAAAACGATTGACAAGTTCATCAAGTTTATTTTTATCAGTTGAACCTAAACATTCATCATCATCAGGTAACCAAAGAGGTGGACTAAAATTTGTTGCTGATGATGGACAACGTTTACCGGTGGTCAGAAAGTTGTACGCTTCTGCAACGGAACCATTTGTCATATGAACAAGCAATATAGCTTGTAATGGCGTTGTTAGATAATTAGAGCAATTTATCAACTTTGAAACCCATACCGGATAATTTATTGGAGTGAATGGAGATGAATCCATTGTCACTAGTGATAGATTCTAAAAAAAACATCATAAAGTTATTCGTTCGAAATGAAGACATTTAAACGTACAACATAAATACAGCTATCAACCATCATTGAAAACATGGACATATTTATAGAGAGTGGAAGTAAGAGACTGGATAAATCAAGAAATATTAAAATAGGAAAAAGACTAAACAAAAGTGGTAGAAAAAACAATCAACTAAAATTGTTCTTTATAAAACTAACTATAACCTTGTAATAACTTTCATATTGCATATTGAAAAGTTATTTTATGTTTTACCTTAGACCAAGTTAAATGCACCTAAACAATTGCGAATCGCAATCTATGACACTCTGGAAAAGCATATTTTTTGTGATTGATGTCATGACTTTGAACTGCTGTCTTATTAACTTATATGCGGAATGAAGTGAAAAAACTGGTTAGGAAAAATGTATAACAATTAACATTGTTACAAATCTATGTGATTTCATCTTCTAACTCTTAAATGGATGAATTATCCTACTTTCCATTTATTCTATCACCTTGTCAATTACTCACGTGTAACCGATGATTGATCCATTTTCTGTATACTTCACATGACTTATAAAAACCGAGTCACCTTATCGTTCTCTGAATCGGTGTACTACTGAACTTCACGGCTTTATACAATCGCTGGGTCTTTTATACACTTACCTGATGTTCAGCATTAGTCAACAAACGCATCAGACATACGGTTCTTAGTCGACTTTGGCTATACCATCGTCCTAAACATGTTAAGTCGACAGTATATATACAAAATTAAGTAGGCTATGTATTTTATGAGCAGCAATATTAATAATCAATATGGAACCACACAACCAGCACTAGAAACATACGTTTTGGATGAAGTGACAAACCAACTTTTGCAGAAAATTTTAATAACTACTTAATTGTTATAAAGTATCTCAAACAGAACTTTTCACATACAGTGGTTAGACACATAGACTAAGACTTACAGACGGTGAACTGGAATCTTCACATGGTGTACTCTGTATCAATTCTAATACAGATTGGTTAGATGATGAAGGACCCGTTGAATCATTCGGTAAATCATTTGATTCTGATGTTTTCTTTTTGTTTGCTGCTACAACTGGTGGTGGTAAAGGGCAATTATTACAAAATCTTTTAGGACTTTCATACAAACAAACAGGGATTTGGTCGGGAGACGAGAAACTGGAGCCTGAAAAAAAATCGAAATAAAAACAAAAATTATGCACGAATTCGCTTGATTTCAAGGTATCTTTTTCTGAGTGAAGAGGATGAGTAAAAGTGATGTGAGTTTTTAATGAAATACTTTGTGATATCAATTTTTACAGTTGCCTTTACGAAACGCATTTATCCGTAAGAGGTGTAAAAAGAATAACAGTACTGTGTAGATATTCTAAATTTCGACAAATAGTCAGAAGTCTCACAAGAATACAATAGCTGAGTAAATAAGCCACGATGTTCGAAAATTGCACACTAAGGGCTGTAGGTCGTGATCGATGAGTGTGAATCAACCAATAATGTTTGTGTTGAACGCCCACTGCTTATGGCTTATTTGATCTCAAACTGGTTATTATAATTATTTTTATTTATCTACCAATCATGAAGTTGCACCAACCCTTTATATAAACATACTTAACCCTTTCACTGATTTATTTTATTGTCCATAGTACGATTTGGTAGATATGGGTTTATTGTTCCCTTTGTAATTGAATTTGATAAGCATTTTTGCATTAATTGTAGTAAATTACGTTTAATAGAATATGATCGTTGGCTATAAATAGTAACCTGTTTTGATCACCACCTTTTTGGGGCTCTGTGAGCGAGTGCAAATTTAAAATAAGACCTTTCACTTATAGGGATAACTCAGCCTGTAGACGCTCTATGGCTACTGCCGCCCCCAAGCCCAGATAAAAGAGGAGGGCTGGGCATGCGGTTAGCGACTCAATTCCGTATAAAATTAACTCGCTAAAAAACGCTAAGCAGATAAATCAATTCAAACCACTTGAACTCTGCTCTGGAAGTTAGGTCTTCATTTAGAACAGTTATGACGTCTCATGATGAAAGCCGAGTTTCTACGGAAGTCACAAGGCCAATGCCTCTTCTGACATCCAGAGCAAACATTACTTTAGGAAATGTTCGTACACTGTAGGAAACTGGGAGAGCTATTCAACTTGCTGCAGAAATGAAAAGATACAACTTGGAGGTGCTTGGAACCAGTGAAATAGATTGGATACAGGTGGGACAACAAAGACTAGCTTCAGGAGAGCTGCTGTGATACTCCGGGCAACGAAGAAGAAAATACTCCACATATACATCGAAGAGATCAGCATGGCCGTCAGAAAAATCAAGAGCGGCAAAGCAACACGACCAGCCAACATTCCAGCATAGGCATTGGAAGCAGACGTAGCATTAACTTCGAAGATACTCCACATCCTCTTCAGCAGGATTTGGAATGAAGAACAAGTACCAACAGACTGGAAAGAAGGACCCTTAATCAAGACATCCAAGAAAGGAGAGCTCAGCAAGTGTCAGAACGAGAGGAATCGCTTCTCTCAATATCAGCAAGTCTTCAACAGGGTGTTTAAATAGAATGAAGGACTTCGTAGACGCCTAACTTCGAGATCAACAGGCTGGATTCCGTAGTAAGGATCGATCATGTACCAACTAAACTGCAAGATTAATGATCATTGTGGAACGATCAATCGAATGGAACTCACCACTCTACATCAACTTCATTGACTACGAGAAAGCATTCGATAGCGTGAACAGAACAACACTATGGAGGCTTCTTCGACACTACGGTGTGCCTGAGAAAATATTCAACATTATACGGAATTCTTATGATGGATTCAAGTGCAAAATCGTGCATGGAGGTCAGCCAGTAACAACTTAGGACTTCGTACGTACGTACATAAGTTCAAGTTATCATAACACATTAGCACAGAGACGCAATTGTCAATTCAAATCCCATAGTAGTAGATGTGGTATTAGCAGTAATCGGAGAGATTATAGTTCGAAGATATTATTCAAGAAGTATAATCTAATGGAAGAAACTTAAAAGAAAAAGATAAATGTGATGTAGAATCCAGAAGATTAGGATTTGAGAGAACACAAAGGATGGATGCATGTCCGCTATTGTGAACGGTTTTGAGCTACGTAATGGAAGACAGCCTACAGACTCGCTAGAAGAGAAGATCGGTGTCAGACAAGGTTGCTTACTATCACTCTTCTTCTTTCTCCTGGTCATCGACTGGATGATGCAGACGTCAACATCTCACGAGAAGCACCGAATACAATGGACAACTAGGATGTAGCTGGACAATCTAAACTTCACAGATGATATGGCTCTTCCATCGCAGACGCAACAACAAATGCAAGAGAAGACGACCAGTGTAGCAGCAGCCTCAGACATGAAGGGAAAAGCAAGATTCTACGATACAACACAACATGTGCCAACTAAGTCACTCTTGATGGAAATGTCTTGGAGCACGTTAAAACCTTTACATTTCAGAGCAGCATCACTGGCGAGCAAGGTGGGTCTGATGCAGATGTGAAGGCGCGGATCGGCAAAGCAAGGGCTGCATTTCTACAAATGAACGACATCTGGAGCTCAGAACAATTGTCGACAAATACAAAATCAGCAACAACCTACTGTGGGACAGAACACACCAGATACCAGAGAAGAAAGAAATAAAGAAGAACCGCTGAAAGTGGATAGAACATATATCAAGGAAAGCACCCAACTGCGTTACAAGACAAGCCCTCACTTAGAACCTTCAAAGTAAAAGGAAAAGAGGAAGGACAAGGAACACATTACGCCGAAAAATATAGAAAGACATGGGAAAAGTGAACAACAACTGGATATAACTAGAAACGAAGGCCCTTGACAGAGTAGGTTGGAGAATGCTGGTCGGCGGCCTATGCTCCTTTTGGTAGTAACTGGTGTAAGTAAGTAACTTGCAGGGATAGAGAGATGCATTAGTTACAAGTCTGGAAGGAGGGAAAACAATTCATATAGATAAGGTCTGTAAAATCGAAAATATATAAATATTTAAGTAAATAGATAAGCGCCCAGAGCATACTCAACAAATATCGATGTTAGTTATTAATAACATGGAGCACGGTACAATTGTGCGTTAGACTAGGTTGCTATGCTGCAATTAACATGTTTGATACAAAAACAGATTGGGATGGTATTATACCAATGTTAATGAGAAAAAAGGCTTTAAGAATAAAGTTTAAAATTAACACGGATGAAATGAATATATGGAGGAATACTAAAATTCAAATTAGGGAAGAAGATAATTCATAAATGTACCCTTGTCACTGAGGAAGATTCTGAGCTATGTTTCCCGGTCTCCAACCATTGATTGTGGTTTTCGCGAGGATCCTAGTCAAGCAATCTGCCCCAATCATTATGAATAAGACCAAAAGGCACTAACTACATGAACTAATGTCACATTTTCGGTTTGGCTGCGCTTAGCTTTCCTCCAGCCTATTCCAACACTAGTAAAAATCACCCACAAAGGTAGGCGGTTATCAGGCATACGTAACATGCCTTAGCTGTTTCACTCAGTGAGATTTCATAATATCGTCAGTCAATTTGCCACCTCTGTAAAGTGCCATACGCTTAACCATAACATTGATCACTCGGTTGTCCCATGAAACGCTAGTAGTGCTTTGAAGACATTTATGGTTAGAGACCTGTAACCCAAGTACATCTCCTACTTTTGAGGACCATACTTCAGTCACACAGTAACACAAAGACAACTGTTTTTAGTATAAACATCCTTGGCAAACAGATATCTCACACTACAAGTGGCACAAGTCGACAAACACCTATCCAATTTTATGAATCCGTGACGAGATTTCATCAGAAAGAAGCTCACTTACTGTTGTGAGACTTAAATGAAGTGATTAGTGCGTCCAACTACTTCGATCTCCATTATTAGTTCAGGCATTGAGGTAGACCAGCCCAGAAGCCATATTTTGCATCTGGAGAGAGAAAATCGCATCCTAGACATGCTAGCACTGTTTCTTAAGGCGTTCAGAAGAGTTTATTTTGAAGCGTTTTCACCAAATAGAACTTAGTCATCTGTATATTCTGTTAAGTGGTAGAACAACCTGTGAAAAGTTAGGTGGAGAAAGTGTTATATCTAGGACGGCATCTAAGAAAACAACCTCCAACTACAGCTTACGATTTTCTAGTAGGTTCTAGTCGAGATTATCATTTCCTAAATGGATGTAACAAACAATTTAATAATTTGTGGAGTGATGCTACGTGTCTTTTTGATTATTCCTATTATTTTATCAATTATTATTACATGTGTATAGATTTGTGATTAGGACTAAAAACAACCTGAATGACGACACTTAAAGACGTAGAAAAATTTCTTACTTTTTGTAAGATCTGGTGGTGCATTCACGAATTTATCACTCTCAATATTTGACTGGGAAGCCTTGTTACTAGTTGATCTGTCTGAGTGATTCTTTTGTGACGGACTGAAAAGCACATTTGTTCCATATGTGTTAAGCTTATCCAAATCCAAACTACATTCATCAATCGAATAAGATGAATGACATATACCATCACTGAGCACACCATCATATTTATCTTTCTGCATAGGATTGGAATATTTGTTTGACCTTCCAAAGAGGATATCGTGAAGTTCAGTCTGTTCATTTCTAGGGAGTGTTTTTAGTAAATGAGCATAAACTGAATTCACTAAATGGTGACGGAAGCGTGACCGCATTGATTCTGAGGAATGATTAGTTACACGTTCCTTAGCCATCTCTTTCCATAAAGCGCGACTTCTTACTTGTCTAGATTGAAATATTAAATATGTAAATGACAACTAAGAGATGAAACACTACATAGTTTAACAAATTTTTTCACCAAAATGCTCATTACCATTGCATGCAATTAGTTTACTACTTTTAAGGTACTAAACGTCAGCAAAAGAGCTTTCTAGGACGTTTAGGAGAATCCCTTTACCTTTTGTAGATATTTTTACGACACCTCACATGAGCTAAGCAAGAAGGGTTTAAACTAATTGTCACCATCATGATGTTAGTCTGACCGTAAAAGGTCGGGGTTTAAAATGCGCCGGTAAAATCAATTATGCACCATACTTGTGAAATCCAGTCTTTCAAAAATAAAAATTCTCGGCGACTTTTTGTTTGATCGTAGCTGTCATTGAAAGACTGCTCATATGGAATGAGAAAACCCCATTAGTAGTGCCTAGTTCAGAAAGTGTGTATTTAGACACAGTGGCAACAATTCAAGAATTCATTTAAATTCGGCGTTTATGACTGTACAAAACAGTACGGAACAAGTAGTAAATGTCACATACCTCCATAGATTATTTTTCAACAAATATTTGATTATTGCTTCATCATCCATCAAAGTATATGGCTGTCGTTTGACACGAGAGAAACCATTTCTCAAAGTTTGATTTTTGTCACTGAAATTTGTACACTCATTCTTTTCGGTAATAGTCTTAGTTAGAACGTTTTTGCCTGTTTGATTCTGAAGATTTTTGAACGTAGGAAGTAAAACTTGTCGAACATGACTACGTATACTTTCAGCACAATGATGTGAAATCTTAACAGCTTCTAAATGAGCATAGGTTGAGCGTTTGTTCAACAATCTGAATGGTAAGCAAAACGTTAAAATAGTGCGTGACTGATAAATGAAATGTGAGGTCTAAGAAATAAAAAGCTCGGGTTAATAACAGTCTAGTAATAAAACTGAAATTTTTTACGATGCTTTGACTTTCGTAAAACAAACAGTCCTGCTGAAAGCCTAATCAACCGTATATTGACGCCAATAAGTATTGACTTATCTTTCAATTTTACCCGTAATTTACGAGGAATAATTAGAACAAATGTCGCTAAAAATTACATCGTGTAGTTAAATAAACTATACAACATGAAGTGAACGTAAAATGTACTAACATAAAAAAGTCATACGGGATTAATCCTACATGACTGTTGACTTATATCCCATTAAAGGTACATCGAAATTAATTTTCAGGACAATAATATGAAGACAGAAAAATCACGAAAAGGCATTGTACGCGAGGATCAGATAATTTACTTAGTATAGATTAAACACTTGTAAGCTTCTCTTTTATGAAGCTTAAACTATAATTAATCATAAAATGAAGCACAAATCTATCAAAAACAACCAGAAAGATCATTTAGAAACATTTTTAAACAATAAAAGATCTTCGGTTACTCTTGGTCTGTTTCCGAGTTGAGGAGATGACGAAACATTTTGCAACATAAGGTGGCTCAAGACCGGTTAGAATAGTGCAGACATACACTTTTTATGCAACATCTTATTGTATGTACATATATTACAGTACAGTCTGTCACATTAGTATTAAGTAGTTTGACGTTGTAACGTTTTAGGGTCACATAATCCAGCACCACATTAGTATTATGAAAAAAATTACACACCAAAGTAGCTCGATCAGATTACAACACGAACAACCTAAAATAAAGGGCTACGCAGAAAATCGAAACTGTACTCATTTGAGCTACGTTTATGCAATTTTAACTTCAACAGGACTAAGTAATTCAATGAAGGTAATGTTTAAAAAAATTTAAAACTCATTGCCGCTTCTCATGAAAGTTAAATTAGGAAGACTTACGACAGTAAGTTATTGTCTTGAATATAATTCAGTAGAGCAAGGCTTTCTGTCTTTGTAAATGGTTTTCGGGAATGATTCGAAGTCGTTGAAAACAGATTATCATTACTACTAACCTGGATTTCCGATGTAACCTGTCAAATCAGAAATTTTTCAAACACAAATTTGCATGAAATCATTGATTCTTGTAATTTCTTTTAAGCTTAGTTCAGTGAAGAGTAATAAATAAAGGTATTAGTTGATATTGGGGGTAAATACATCTAGGTATGAAGTGGTGACTGAGAGTAAGGTGTGACTAAAATCAATATCGCTTACATTAAAATTTAAACGTACGACAAAGTTCTTTAAACTATTATTTACTAACGAATAGCCTAAACATGAGTACACAGGAGCGACAAAATGCATATGCACTACAAAAACCACTGAGTTAGTTGAGGGATGGGATACTGCCCGAGTACTCAAGCTGAAGTAGATGGTTTTCCTAGGCAACCAATTCACGAGCCTTTGACACAAAGATCCAACCCACAAGGCAGTGCAGTAATGTCAGGAAATGCTGACTCAAAGTATGTGGATACGCCATTTGTTTCGGCGGTATTCCGGAACTTATGTACACCATTGGTTTGGAATAAGGATTTATTCTGATGTCACCTTGTTAAAATAAAGAATCAACTCGATTTACTCTTCGTGTATCTGGAAGCCATGATGCTGCTTCTCGTGGCCTCGCCGGCGTATGTATAGCATTGAGTCGTAGGGCTGAACTATCTCTCCACTGGATCCCTATAGATAATCGCTTGTGCGCTGTCCGACTAAACGGGACAGTAAGGACTCGGGAAGATAGGGACACGCCGTTGCCTCTTCGTCATATCTGCCTACGCTCCCAGTGACTGCAGTTCAGATGAGGTGAAAGATGAGTTCTGCAAAAAACTTTAGGACCTCTTCCAAAAGGCTAGGCGCTCTGATGTAGTAATAATCGCTGCTGGTGACTTTAATGCTCAAGTAGGTAGACTACGTGAGAATGAAAGACATCTGGGTGGATGTTGTGGTGTCGAGGCTCAGAGAACAGACAATGGCGACCGTCTGTTGCAACTATGCTCAGATAACCGCATATTCCTAGCAAACACTAACTTTAGGCATAAGGAATAACATCTTTTGACCTGGAGACCCCTAAAGTCGTCTCAACGTTGGACCCAACTAGATCACATCGCCATCAGCCACCATGTAAGTGATTCTTATCTGGAGGCAGGTTGGAATGATATCAAAAAGGCTGTGGAAACGGCAGTGATATCTGCTAGTAAGGCAAACCATAAGGTTAGGAAGAAGCCGTGGATCTCAGTAGCATCTACCGAACTGGTGGATGCTCGAGAACTCATCCCACCTGGCTCTGAGTGTGATGAGGAGCGGAGTCAGATTAAGCGCAGGCTGATAAAAAGCCTACACGATGATCGAGAACAGTGGTGGGTGGCGAAAGTGAGAGAGATGTGAAGGGCAGAGGCGATAGGCAACAGTAGGCAACTATTCAGATTCATCAAGGAAACTGGTATTAGGAAGCCCAAATGTGAGTGAGACTATCTCGGAAAAGGATGGTCTTGTTATCCATTCTCAATCCAGGAGATTCGATCGATGGACAGAACACTTTAGGTATCAGTTCAACTGGCCTACACCCAAACTTCGATTACCCACAATCTCCAGTGAACCTGAATGGCAAGTCGACGTCAGTCGTCCGAAACTTTATGAAGTTGAAAAGGCTATAGGAAATCAGAAGCGAGAGAGCAGCAGGTCCTGATAGGCTTACCCCTGGGATTTTTAAGGATGGTGGTCCAGTTTTAGCAGCTACGTTGACTGAGATCTTAGGTAGAATCTGGAAACTGGGCGTAATCCCACCCGACTGGTCTCAATTGTGGTGGTGGTGTTTGGTTCTCTGAGCTGGGAACCAAACACCACCACCACCACAATCATCCACCTGAGCTACAATTCTTCTCCACTGGTCTCAATCCCTGATTGTCCCAATTTATACGAAAGACAAAAGTCTTCTTGTGAAAATCACAGGGGAATAAGTCTAACTAATATGGTGTCTAAATTTTTACCCTCAATTATCTTTAGGCGCCCAATTAGAGCTCATGAAGAGCAGACTAGAGAAAACCAGGCTGGATTCATACCTGGACCTGGCTGTATTGATCACATCTTCACACTACATCAGGTCAAGGAACACAGACACACATTTAGGCGCCCGACAATAGTTACCTTAAGGCGGTATTTGACTCAGTGGATCGTGAGGTTCTGTGGCAGTGTCTGTCATTGAAAGGTGTACCAATGAAGTACAATAACCTCATGCAAGCTCTCTACTCAAACACCACTTGTCGGGTGAGAACCTATGGCGAACTGTCATCGGAATTCTTTACTTCAAGTGGTGTCCGTCAGGGATGTCCACTCTCTCCATTCTTGTTTAATTTTATCATAGACATGCTCCCAGTAATAACCTTATCCTTATCTGAGTTTTCAGTAGACCCTCTACCAAGAGGCTCGCTTATCGACTTAGAATATGCCGATGACATAGTCGTACTTGGTGAAGATGCTGACAAAATGCAGAGTCTTCTGACTACCCTAAGCAACAATGCAAGCATGTTCGGGATGCGGTTTTCCCCATTGAAATGCAAAATGCTGCTTCAAGACTGGGTTGCATCGGCACCTGAACTAGTGATAGGGAGTGAAGTAGTCGAACGTGTAGACCGCTTCACTTATCTAGGTAGTCTCATCAGTGCTGATGGCCTGGTGTGTGTGACGAAATCTCAGCTCGGATACAGAAGGCTCAATTAGCTTTTGCCAACCTGCGTCACTTATGGCGTAGGCGAGATATCCGTTTGTTAACTAAAGGACGAGTGTACTATGCAGCAGTTCGCTCCGTCCTAATTTATGGCTGTGAAACATGGCCAGTGAGAGTAGAAGATATTCGTAGGTTACTGGTTTTCGATCATAGGTGTCTTCGAAGCATTGCTCGTATATCCTGGGACAACCGAGTAAGCAATGATGTTGTTAGGAAACGAGTAATAGGAAGGGAATGGAGATCAATAGATAGAGTAGTGAGACTTCATAGGATGAGGTGGTTGGGTTGTGTGTTACGTATGGCCAATCACCGACTGCCTCGTCGAGCTATATTTTGAGCTTTAGGGATAGGTTGGTAGAAAGCTAGTGGTGGCCAGACCAAAACATATTAGAAATACACGAACTGACTGACAAGTGGACTGAGTGATGTTAGTGGGTGTCGACTACCTGGTGGGGACCAACGAGATGATAGTAATGAAGACCTGGAATTATGTGGCTCAAAACCGTTTGCAATGGCCACGTGTATTTATTGTTTGTGTTCTGTCAAATCGTAACCTTCTGAATCCCTCATCACCTTCGTCTTTTTTTAGAGTTTATTTCACTAGATTCTACTTCATGAATAATGTCTTCGAACTCTAATCTCTCCGATTACTGCTGATTCTTGTACTACCTCTAATAACACGGGATTTGAATTGACAATTGCGTCTCTATGCTAATGTGGTATGGCAACTTGAACTTATGTACGTACGTACGAAGTACTAAGTTGTAACTAACTAACTGACTGACTGACAGTTTCGGTACCATTACTGTTCCTCTTATAAGTTAATGACCTTTCTAGTCTCGTATCTTCGCTTCATATTAGGATTTGAACGGCGGTAAATTTAACGATGATATTTTACAGCTTCAAAAATGACCTGCAAACATGATCTGAATGGTTCAGAATTTGACAGTTGCCGATAAACGCTCCCAAGTGCATCAGGATGCATATTGGTGACCAAGGGATAGATACATGCATAGTGAATAATACTGAGCTACCTGTTATACAAACACACTATGACCTATGGGACAGCACTAGACTACAGCACATTGTAGTGCGATTGCCACCAAAGGTTTCAGAACACTATGTTGTATACACAGAGCCACTAGCTATGTTGGTGCCGAGACGTTTTTGACCTTGTAAACAGTACTGGCTTGTTCTAAACTTCAGTACTAATTGCAAGCTGCGAGTGGTCATGAAATATTCAAAGAACCGCAATCAAGTTGATTTTCGGCATCTCGAAGCTTCTGTATGGAAAGAGATTGGTTAAATTAAACTTGGTTCCCTTATGACACAGAAACACCAGAGGTGACAATCAGTTATTAAATCACTTAGCGATAAATTTGCGTTTGACATGTCTTTATTCCTCTTGCCTTCCAAAACAGAGAATTTACGAAGACACTCAAAATTTTCACAAAATCAGGACAAACCACTTGTTAGCTGACTATCGACTTTCCCATTGAATCGTCAACGAACGGAACTCGTTACCTGCAACGCGTGATCGAAGCTTCATTTGCCAAACCTTTAAAGAGACAGCCGGAGTCAGTGAGATGAATATTGTCAAGACTAATACAGGCCACCCAATGTCCTACCCTTTACAAACTGAAAGTGATATCTTGCAGCCTCGAAAATAGGACAGCATGAGACAGATCATTCTGTCACATGCAACTCAGGACTTGGTTCATATGTATGTTGTTTTATTTCTTCATACCATATTATTACAGTGAGATGAAAGTTATATAGTGAATCTAGGAACAGTAGACATAATAAGGGTATCACCGGTAAGTGAAATGATGTGACTTCGAATATACGATTTGAGAAGATGAGATAACAAACGAATTGCATTTAGGCCTCTATAACCCAAATCCGAAATAAATGACTGGATCTACCAAAGGTAGAAAACCTATCACTGAATTAATATGCTAGATCCATTACACAGATATGAGCCTATATGTTACATGCACAATACAACTTAAATTAATGTGAGTCTGATAGCCATAAATAAAAGTTCAGTGATTGCTTCTACATGATTAAACTTCATTTATAACAGAGAAGCTTTACAAATACAAACACCTAAAAACAAGCGAGCACATCCATCCTACTTATCTACATGTATAATTCGAACACTTTAAAAAAACTTGAACATGATACATTTTCTCACAGAGTTTGATGCAGAATTACCACGTTTTTTAGCCATCAAGCAAACACTGACGTCACCGTACAGTGTAGAAAGACGTGGTAAAATCCTAACGTCCTTCCAAAGGAGCCCGTTCTTTAGCTATAGAGACCTTGAACGTTTGAAATCTCTAGGCTGTTTAGTATTTCCAATATTCAATATCATTTTCTCGAGCTAGTATAGAGCAAATGATTTCTTTGCCCTCGATTCTTGTTCGTTCGGTATGGTTCTAGATGTTTGGTAGTGTCAAATGAGTTAGGAGTCTGGCAACTTGACTGTCTAATTCTAGTCATTTGACAGTTGTTTGTTACTTAGTTTGTCCAGTGATTTCAAGGTAATAGGGCCTCTGGATACCAGCAGCTATCACAATACCAGACCGGAGATCAGTTAGTTGCAATGTAGAGAATAATAAATAGATAATTTTAATGCTAATGATAGTAAGATTTCTGGACTAAGTAAATATTGGATAATTTATTTTATCGAGCGACAGTGAGGATTGTGCGAGAGGACCGAAGTGTAAGCATGGGGGAGGAAACAGAGATAATACGCGAGATAGATTAAGTTAGCTATCTGAGGAGATGGCAATAATAACGACTGGCAAGTCCTAAGGCATGCATCAGGTACAGATTATCCAAGAGAGAAACGATAATCCGTATATGAGTACGTGTTTATCAAGTCTCTGCCTAACGCTATCTAGTTTGGGCATTGTAGTCACCTCGGCTGGGAGGGCATTCCGATTTGCAACGAATCTTATTGATAAAAAAATGTGCGAGAACCCAGGTATTCGGTAAGATGTTCACTCCTGGATGGTTTGGCGTGCTCAATATCTTATACTCTATAATCATGTCACCTCTGATTATCCTGAAACCCAGTTGTTACGGGAGGAATGAAGACATTTGGCTGACTAAAACCATATAAATATCATTAATTTCACTGTTTTTTGGTTATATTTGTTTTACTTAACTTATGAACTTGTTTGAATTATTAATTTCGGCCATTTTTGGGACTCTTGTTTCTCTTGGTTGTTCGTTCACAGTTTTTGCTCCAGGAATCTTTAAAATAGAAGAACGACATTGGTCGTCTATTTGTAATAACATATTTTGGTCGATTTTGTGATTTGGAATAAACTTTGGTATCGACTTTGGAGTTCCCTTTTTGGTTAAATATTTGGGGATCGTGAATTGCAAGTAGAACGACAACCGTGCTTCTAGAGATCAACGAGCAAGAAACTGGACGTAACAAAAGTTCTTCTATTTTAAATTTTTGGACGCTGGATACTTTTGGACAATTGGGTCCAAAAATTCTATTTTATATTGGTTATTGGATACTTTTGGACGATTGGGTCCAAAGTTCTAATCTGGATTTTTGGTCGTTGGATACTTTTGGACAACTGGGTCCAAAAGTTCAATTATATATTTGTCATACATTGGATTTTTTGGATATTTGGTTCCAGAAGTTCTATTTTAAATTTTGGTCTTTGGATACTTTTGGACAATTGGGTCCAAAAGGTTCTTCAATTCTGGTCTTTGGTCATACACTGGATACTTTTGAACATTTGGGTCCAAGAGTCCTTCAATTTTGTCATTGGTCGAATACGTTTGGATTAGTTCGCAAATGTTCTTCAATTATATTTCTTTTGTTGTACATTGAGTACCTCGAAACAATTTGGCTCCAAGATATTTTACGTTAAATTTTTGGTATTATTGGTCGTATACGTTTGGATTTATTCACACTTGCTTGGTAATCGATCTCAAACAAAAGCATAAAATGGAAACCAGAATGCCGAAGGAGAATGACGAAATAGATGGTAAAATTTCTAAAGCTGTTTGTGGTATGTCTGATGTTAATAGTGGTAAACGTGATGATATTAGTGTTAATAGTAAGTCTTCATCTCAGTTTAGTACTTCTAGATTGAGGTTAGAAAGGGCATTACTAAGGAAGAAGAATTTGGAAAAGAGACTTGAGTTAGAAGGACAGCTTAAAATGTTAGAAC